>BQNB010064975.1:0-35108 GCA_026074375.1 Tanacetum coccineum
TAGAGATTGTTGGTGCTCTTGACAATCTTTTCAACAATTGCTTTTTAATATCAGTGCACGGAGTTAGCGTAGTATCACCCAGAGTGTCATCCAACAACGTCTGCATAGTATTAATTTAGTTGGTAATCGTTCTATATGGATTCAAATATAATGTTAAGTGAACACAAAATTTTGATGTGCTGAAACCTTACCAATCAAATAATTTGGGCCTGTAGGTTGGAGGTCGTTAAAGTCAGCTTGTCCATGATGACAACACTTATGGATGATTTTATAGGCTCGACATCCAAATTCAACATGTCAAGGAAAAAGGACTTTATAGGCTCCCTCAGATTGTGTGAGATGGTATAACCTGTAACTTATGGATGATTATAAACAACCAATCTTATCAATTACATTGTTGAGTTAATGGGTCGGTTTTTGGCAGGGGAGAACTCAAATGTCATGGAGTTATTACTGGAAACTCTAAAGGTCCATGTTCTGAAATACTTGGAAGGAATTGTAAAGCGAAGGGTTGAAAGGAATGTGAAGAATAAGCATTGAAAAGGTGACATTATTGAATATCAAACAGATGTCCTGCCATTAACCCACTGAACGCTCCCACTGAACCCACCCAATGAACTTTTCTTACATCAGCTAGTGTAACAGTGTTACACTACAAAAAAACAACCTAATTTAAGAAATTATAAGTAATGGGTCAAAGTTGCGAAACATGGGTGAAGTCGATATATACCTGCCACTCATTTTGTGCATAAAGTTGAGAACTCTCTCTCTTTAGCAAGCCTAGTTAATCAGGTGTGTGCATAAAGTTGAGAACTTTCTCTCTTTAGCAACCCCTATTTTCTTGTATGTACAAAAGCAACGCACTAAGTATAACCGCATGCCCAAGCTCCTGATTCTGATATCCAACATGAGGAAAAGCTAATCAGCACGATTCACGAAAACTAAAAGCTTTATAAGCGTAAATTTTTCCAAAAGATAAATCATTAAAATGGGTTTGTGAGAACATGATGTGACTTCCCATTTTAAAATGCCCTCTATGTAAGCTTTTTCTGCCAAGAGCTATTGACCCATATTACTTCGCTGTAATACCCAAACATACTTGAAAAGTATACAAAACCATAGACATAGATAAAGAGATACCAAGAGGGGTGACGTGATAAGCTTTTCAACAGCGAGAACAACACCTTACTTGGTCTTCAACCCGGTGGCTGTCAAACCCAGCTGTCATAATAATAACAAATATTTCATCATCACTAATAATAATCTAAAACAAAAAAAGCACAATCGCAATGCCTATGTTTGGATCAATAATCAAACACAAAGTTGTAATTACACAAATGAAAAAAAATTAGACCGGGATCGAGTGATTCCTAATTTTGCATACGGAACTGCTTACAAAAGGCTGTAAGAAAATCCTTGTCGCATATCATCGTGAGCAATCTGTGGCTCGTAAGTCTTTCCTCTCAAATTGCAAGTGGCAGATGTTTGAAGGCACGAAATAACTTACTCAAAGCTAGGACCATTTTACCTGGAGCAGCCTCAAGGAGTTCCGAGCTTTCAAGCTTATGTCTTAGTGAAACATAATGAATTCCCAAGGCATCAAGGTACAATCCACACAGAAAATGCAAAACAATCTTGCCCAGGTTTCGATATAACAGTTAGTCGTCTTGCGTGATTAGAAACCTGAAAAGTTACATGAAAAAGCAACATAAATACTAATGTCCATGAACACACCCCACAACTATATAGATTCTTATTGCAATAATGTTCTTTTTATAATGTTCCTTATACATAAAAATTGAACAAAAACTTATATGGGTTAGATGACTCAACTGAAACTCGACTAAAACTTCAGATGGGGTGGCATTTTCTTGCTACTCTTTTGTTACGTCTTTCTTGACATGCATGGTGTACACCTGCAAAATTCCTCAATTTTACAATGAGTAATCATACAAGCATAAGATTTTCACCTTTTAAAAATGCACATACTAATAAGCTTCTCGCCGCACCTAATTTTTAGGTTCTGATTCATATATAATTTTACTTTTGGTATTAGATAATGCAAAATTTACCACGAGACCTGTAATTTAAAGGATAATGCATATTATGATTGTTAATAGGTTTATATTGAGAATTTTATGTTTATATCATACTGTTTTTGCCAAAACTTGGATGAGTTTTCTGCACACCGTGTACTAAATCCAAAGACCGGCCATTGAGAAGATTAGGATTTAGGAACCAACATGATAACCAAAGGACTATACAATTTCACAAAACTAATAAGTTTCAGGTATATAATATATCGACAATACATTGTTGCAGATCAAGTGTACCCCTATTTTCTTGTATGTACAAAAGCAACGCACTAAGTATAACCGCATGCCCAAGCTCCTGATTCTGATTATTCCAACGTGAGGAAAAAGCTCAATCAGCAGATTCACGAAAACTAAGCTTTATAAGCGTAAATTTTTCCAAAAGATAAATCATTAAAATGGGTTTGTGAGAACATGATGTGACTTCCCATTTTAAAATGCCCTCTATGTAAGCTTTTTCTGCCAAGAGCTATTGGCCCATATTCCTTCACCGTAATACCCAAACATACTTGAAAAGTATACAAAACCATAGACATAGATAAAGAGATACCAAGAGGGGTGACGTGATAAGCTTTTCAACAGCGAGTAACATCACTTCCTTTGGTCTTCAAACGGTGGCTGTCAAACATGCTTGTCATAATATTAACAAATATTTCATCAACACTAATTAATCAATCTAAACAGAAAATAGCACAATCGCATTGCTATGTTTGGATCAATGATCAAAACACAAAGTTGTAATTACACAAATTGAAAAATAATTAGACCGGGCTCAGTTTGATCTAATTTTGCATTCGGTAACTGATTACAAAAGGCTGTAAGAAAATCTGTCGCATTTCTCGTTCAGAGCAATCTGTGGCTCGTAAGTCTTTCCTCTCAAATTGCAAGTGGCAGATGTTTGAAGGCACGAAATAACTTACTCAAAGCTAGGACCATTTTACCTGGAGCAGCCTCAAGGAGTTCCGAGCTTTCAAGCTTATGTCTTAGTGAAACATAATGAATTCCCAAGGCAATCAAGGTACCAATCCACACAGAAAATGGCAAAACAATCTTGCCCAGGTTTCGATCATAACGTTAGTGTATTGTTCGTGATTAGAAACCTGAAAAGTTACATTGAATAAGCAACATAAATATATTGTCCAATGAACACACCCCACTATTATTAGATTATTATGCAATTAATGTTCTTTTTATAATGTTCCTTATACATAAAAATTGAACAAAAACTTATATGGGTTAGATGACTCAACTGAAACTCGACTAAAACTTCAGATGGGGTGGCATTTTCTTGCTACTCTTTTGTTACGTCTTTCTTGACATGCATGGTGTACACCTGCAAATTCATCAATTATACAATGAGAAATCATACACGGCATAAGATTTCAACATTTTAAAAGCAATTATAATTAAGCTTTAACGCGTCACTAAATTTTTTAAGGTTCTGATCCGATAATTTTACTTTGGTTCTTATTGATTTTAAACGCAAACTATACCACACAGACCTGTAATTTAAAGGATAAATGCATATTATGATTGTATAATAGGTTTATATTGAAGAATTTTATGTTTATATCATACCTTTTTTTGCCCAAACTTGGATTGAGTTCTTTGCACATCGTTTTACAAATCCAAAGACCTGCCATTTGAGAAGTTAGGGATTTAGGAAACATACATTGATAACAAAGGAACTATAACCAATTTACACAAAACTATAAGTTTCAGGTTATATTATATAGGACAATACATTGTTGCATTATCACAACCGACTTCTTGTTGTTAGGAATATTTGTAAAACTTTAGTTTCTTCTAGTGTGTTATGTAGTTCCTTTGATAGAGTAGTAGTTCCTACTGACAGGTATGTAGTTCTTGCTGGTAAGGTTATTATCATAGTTAGTCCTGGTAGGCTAAGTTTAGTTCCCACTGGTAGAATACTTAGTCCTGGTAGGGTCAAATAGTTATTCCAGGATAAGATTTTAGTTAGGTTAGAGATGAGATATGCATGAGCCTAATAAGGATGATGATTCCTGCATATCAATCTCTCGCGTTTGGAAGGAATAGTTTAGGGTTTCACCTCTATAAAATAACCCTACGGGTTAGGGAATGTAAGCAATCGCAAAAAATAACACAATTTCTTTTCTACTTATTCATTATAGAAAAATCCATAGAGGTTCTTTAGTTTTTAGTAGTCATGGGTTCTTCTTACTAGTTGTGTCTATATTCCGCGTAGACATTAGCTTTTCTAAGAAAGAGTCTCTCTTGTTGTTTAGCTTGTGTTAATAGGCTTATTCACCATCTTAACAGGCAGTATAAAGATCTATCTAGAGTGGGATCCAACAACTTCCTTTTCCCCTTTGTCCAAGTAAAAACAATTACTATGAAAACAACAAATATTATACAAAATACTGAACCATGAAACAAATGGTGCAACGACGTGTATTAGCATCATTCATGTAACAGCTTTTCCTTTTTTTACTTTACGACGTGGGGTCACCTATAAAATCCACCCATATCACGCATTAAGAAGACAGCACAGATACAATACAAAGATTTTTGAAATACATTAATCCCATTATATAGATTAGTCATCGTATATAAAAAAAAGATCCCATACCTTTCCCAAACACCCATAAATAGGGAATCTGGCCTGATTCATTACACTCACTCAAAACATGAGCTTCTACATTCCTAATTTCAGAATTTAATTTTTATACATGTATAAGCTGAAAAATTGTTAAACTTGAAAGAAATAAGAGTGAATTTTGTATAAAGAATTTGGTATCTTATTTTTGTTCTGGTTGAATTTTTTTGTGGTGGATTGAAGATCTCTCTAAAATTTGATAAAAGTGAATCGGTGGCTTCAGAAAACCGATTCACGTTAAAAGGGACTTGCAAGTCAAATTTATCTCATGAAAGAACGTACTTCACACATGCATCCTTCAGAATTACTTTTTACTATATTTTATAGTGCTACTTGTCTTGTTTGTGAATCAATGCACTTTCAGTCTATAACCTGACTTCAAAAGTTTCATCCTTAGACCCTAGACGGGACTAATAGTGAATAGTTCGTCTATTCATTAAATAGTTAAGAACTAATTTATCTTACTAAAAGTAGGTATGATTTACAATACTCATTAATTGCTTATAAAATCCTGATTACTTAACCTTGTCACACCTTAAAACATGAAAACTTGCAATTATCTCCTAACTTGTGTTGCTTAATTCAAAAACATATAAGCACTTGTTATAAACAGCCCCAAATACCTTATTGCTAATCATATACTCCACAGTTGCCTCCAAAACACCCTCATATAAACATTAAAATCACAAAAACCACATTTGTACGGTTATAAAAATACCTTAATGGCCTCTATAGCATATTCAACCTGAAACAAATGACCTTCACGCGAGAAGGTGTTGACACCCCTATCAAGCAATTAAGGCAAACATAAGACCTAATCAATCAATGAAACAACAATCAAAACAAATATTAAAAGTGTACCTTGTTTTTTCCTAACTACTTCTTTGCGAAGCTCTTAAATCATCACTTCTTTAGCATGGTTGGCCCTCAGAACATTCTAAACTTTAGTCACCTTTGAGTCAGGATCTTCCACAAACACAGATAATTTATTTACCCATTTGTTTAGTTTGACGAATGATGATGATTCTGTGTTAATAATTAAAAAAATTGATTCATATCTTTAAATAACAAAACCCCCCAAAAAGATATATAAGTGATTTTTGTTTAAAGAATCTGGTACCTACCTGATTTCTCATCTTCTTCCTCATCCTACTTCTTGATCATTCTCAAACCTTGAGCTGTTCTTGAATGTTCAAAGAGGGAACTGATGAGTGGATTATGTAAAAATTGAATGCTTTGTAACTCGTTGTAACTCCATGATCTTTTGCATTCTTGGTTGATGTTGTAACTCCTAACATTTATTGCCCTAAAACTGTTGAAAGATAGCCAGTTGTAGAGACTCGTAAATACTAAAAACCTTGCAGCTTCAATGATAGGTACGAATGGTAAGTGCTGGGTCATTAACACACAAAAGTGAATGCATAAAAACTGAATAAACGGCAGAAGCTTCAATGAGAAGGCAAATGTAGCGCCTAATCTTCAATACGAATGTTAAATGCTGAAGCATTAAGACAGCCGATTGAATGTTTATAAACTCAATCTTTTATAATATAAGGATAAATATGTGGGTCACGTCTTATAATTTAATCAAAAATTCTAATCCTATATCTAATCTAACAAGTTTTGAAAACCCGCGCTTCGCTGTGGCGAGTTTTGTTAAACTTTTCCGTATAAGGTAACGGTTTTTTTTTCTTTTATGGAGTTGCTTATTTTAGTTAGCATCAATTAGCAATACTTCATTTAGCCCATTAGCAAAAGTCCATTTTCACATTTATGTTTTTATTTTGTTTAAGGTGTAAAAATCCCAGAAATTTATGGAACTAATAGCTCATTTGGTGGTAAAACAAAATGAGACACCTTATGATAACCATACTCCATTCATAGCCATAACAAATATACTAAAAGAAATAAATTTCAGTTACAAAGTTTTTTGCATTATTCTTCCAGCGAGTCGGAATAAGTTGTTGTAGTAGTAGTACTTAATTATTAACCAAACAATAGGAGTGGATTAATAGTAAAAGCCATTAGTAACAGCAAAGCCACAATGCTGGCAACAAATGCAAAGCTTCAGTAGTGGCAGCAACAACAATGGAATATCAGTAGCAAGGGCTGCTTATCGAGACTTCTTTGTTTGCGTTGTCGTCTAAGAAAATTGTTATTCACCTGCAAATAGTTAAAAAGAAGAGTATTAGTGTATGGCCAATAATGTTTCTTAATATGTGTTAAACAGATTATAATCCCAAGATGAGAAGCGGATTCTCTTTTTGAGTAATTGAAATGTACCTCATACACAAACTAATGGAGGTAAAAGACGGATGCCAAATCCAATATAGGAAAATCAATTTCTAAGTAGAGATTTAAACCAAAAGTAAATCGAAAGATGATATTTCTAAGAGAAAGAAGTCTAATATACAACAGTACCTAATTTAAAAACATCATAAATGAAAGTCACGAATGAAGAGTCCGGTGTTTGGTTCGAATGATCCAACAGTCGTGTCCCTTCCTTGTAACTGCCAATAACTAACTTTTTGTTAACTCTACTACTGCTAACTAACTATTTTTATAACTAACTATAGACTGTTTTAAACAACTGCATTTGTTTCCAGCAATTGGGATTATCCCAATGATGGGTTTTTGGCCCAATATCTCCCTCTAAGTGACAATCATTTGATTTCTGTAGTGGCTTGTGATCATCCCTTACATTCCAGGTAGATCCATTTTTTTCTCGATTACTTCCACCTTCATTGTTGTGGATCTTCCATAAGTCATGATGATTCATATTTTTTCTTTCCTGTTAACTTCCACGACCTTTGATGTTTGTGATCTATCATAAATCCTGATTGATCATGTTTCTGGTTGGTTATACTACCAACACTTTGTCTTCCTATTGGAGTTCTTGCAGCGTATATATCTTCCTTAATTCTAGGTTGACTCATGCTTTCGGTTACACCACTTTTTGCTGCCAACTCCTTATTATTCAATGTTTGATACTGTCAATTTGAAGCTGAATGGAATTTCCTTGTTCTTCTGCAATAGTTGCCATAAGTAATGTTGGTTCTAAGTCTTCTTCAATGAGATTGGATTTGTTTCTTTCTTTTCTTTGATGGAAATTTTGTTTGCAAAATGCCCTTACTCCTTGCAATTAAGCATTGTAATTTGCTAGTATTATAGCTTGATTTCTTGAAGTTGTTTCTATTATAACTCTTATGAGAGGTTTCTCCATCTTTCCTCTCTTCCTTAAATCTCTCGTGGTTTCTTCCTTGTGAAAATCTAAGTTTTCCACGTCCACGTCCTCTAAAATACTTTCCTTTATTCTCATGTCGTATGAACATCAATTTCTCTTGATTTTCCACTTGTTTGCCTCTCTTATACTTAATTCTTTCTTCATAAGTCTTAAGTCTTCCAATTGCTTCTTCTAAAGTCATTTCACTTAAATCTGAGTATTGCTCTATTGACGCAACTATTTGCAGATACCTATCGGGTATGGCGTTTAGTAGTTTGCGTACTAGTGTTTTGTCTTCCATTGTGTGCCCTAGACTGGTTGCTTTGTTTACTAAGGTTGTTAGTTTTGCGATGAAGGTGTCGATGGTCTCGTCTTCCTTCATGTGTAACATTTCAAAGTCGGATTTTAGTGTTTGCAACCTTGCTTGTTGAACTTTCTCTTCTCCTATATGTCTAGTTTTCAGGGCGTCCCATATGGCTTTCGCGGTTTTATGTTTTGTGATTTGAAGCAATTGTTCTTCTTGTAAGGCTTGGTGAAAGAATGCGATAGCAGTTTTGTCTTTTTTGTTATTTGCTTGGGTTTTTTCATTTGGCTCTATCATTTCCCATAAACCATTTGCTTCTAGAATGATTTGCATTCGAATTACCCATAATGAGTAATTCGAGGGTTTTAGCATTGGACATTGGAATTGAGGTGTACTGGTGGTACTAATTTCCTTTTCTGAACTATCTCCACTATCTTTCGTCATATCTCTAGGATATTGAATAAAATCTCCAAAATAAAATATCTAACACTTAAGTGTGTCGAATTTTCCTGGTAAGTACTCTGGTTTTGTGCCTTACAGGCTATCAAACTTAACGGGGACTAGTTTTCTTCCAAAAAAAACTATCCTTATGGATTTTGTATTCTAAAGTCGAATAACCTAAGGTTAATTACTCTTTAAATTATTCTCTCGATATAGTAAGCAGTGTAATCACTAGGTTACTATATTTCTATCTATGGGTTTAGGAAAAGTTACAAACTTAAAATTAAAGGGGTAACTTTTCTAAAAGCCTAAAACTATATATCTATATATAACTTAAAAATGATATATATAGAAAATGAAAGTGGAGGGGTGAAATGGTTTTTTGTAAAAACCTGATAGGGTAAATACCGTAATGTGTCCCTTTGCTATTATATGTGCGCCTCTCTTCTGTTTAGGAGTTCGTCTCCTTGAGGCTTTCTGGTCTTTCTCCTTCTCTTTTATGGGTGATTAACCGCCGATTAAAATGGCAGGTTTAATCGTTCTTCTTCTTCTTGTGTTCGTAACCACTGATTCCTCAATTTGGTTGTGCGAAAATTAGGGTTTCGCAACAAATTTGGGAATCCTCTAACGTCCTTGTATTTTGGGTGTTTTTAGATAAGCGTGAATCAATTGATGATTCTATTTGGTTCGATTATTGATTCTTCAAAAAGGTGTGTTCGTTCCCTTTTTTTGATGATTTTAGTTTCTGTCTCTTTTGTGATGACTTTGTGTTATCCAATTCGATGTGGTTTTTTTTGTTTTTGAATCTGTGAAAAAAAATTGGTACCGTGCCTTAACCTTGATTTTTTTCGGGTTATATTTTTCCTGTTATGTTCTTGATAGTAGTTTGCAAGGGATGAAACCCTTTTGTTGCCAGTGATTATTCACTCGGTGGCAATTGTTGGAGTCTCCTGATACAAAGATTTGATAAACGCAAAATGATTTTTGATTGTGTTTAGTTTTTATTGCACTGTTTTTGGGAAAAAAGTTGGTGCGGTTTTTTTTATTCAAAAACATGAACACTCTTAAAACGATATATGATGATTTGGTTTAAAAAATTACCAAAAGCTCTAATACCAAATGTTGGATCGAATTTCTAACTTATAATCAAAATATACCAGAAATGAAAAGCTTTTATTGAATCTAAATCTGTCATCAACTTTGATGTTTACAAATCGTCTCCTATTTATACAAAGTGAAAGGGTACGAGTAAAGGTCGTGACCCTTCGTGAATAACTACTTTCTAACTATTTTGTTAACTGCCATTTTGTAACTGTTCTTGACAGCGGGTTGGGATTAGCCCAACTGATTGGGTTTCGGCCCAATAATCCTATGTAAGCTACTGTAAAACAACTAAGAATATGGCGGCTAACATATGATTTGAAATCTGTTTTTATTCTAACGTAATTGTGTAACACACATTAGGAACGGAAAAGCTAAATTAATTCAATAGCAACTTTTTTTTATTATTGGCTTTGTGGTTGCGGTTTTTTGACTTGGCTTGATGGCCTGCCTTTGCAAATACTAAAGAAAAAAAAATTAACCGTGGTAAAACGATATACTGAATCTTCAAAATGCGACTATAATATTGTGTTATAAATGCTTCTAGCCTTCCTTCAGTTATATGCAAATTGACATATTACACTATTACACATTTTAGGTTTAAAACGACATCGTTTTTTTACCTATGTGCACTATTCATTTTAAGCACTGTAGCACTGCTACAGTGCTGGGCCAAAAAGAAGCCCAAAAAATTTAGCCCAAAAATTTGGCCCGGCCCAATTAGTTTTTTTTTAAATTTATCGGCACAAAATAGGGAGGAAAAAAATGTTATAAAAGTACCGACGCATTCAGATAAAAAAATACCCGCGGTAACATTTCCGAATTGACTTAAACAGTGTCATTTTACACCATGAGACCAAAAAAAAATTTCGCAAAAAAAATAAAAAAAATAAAATTTTAACGCGACGCAACAACGCGTAAGACCATAAAAAAACTACTAAACACGATACTGAAAAAGTAAACCCGCACTATTAAATATGAGACCGACAAAATAAACTCGCACAAAATTAAAGGAAAAAAAAAGAATTAATGGTTTATTGACCTATGTGCACTATTCATTTTAAGCGACATTTCTATTATAAGATCCCCTCTATTGTCTGTTAACCAAATACTCATAGCGCTACTTAAGTCTCATGGGCACCCTAGCATTATTTAACCGTATACTCATATCTTCTCAATACTTGTCCACCTTGACTAATATTGTTTTATCACTTCACCACTAAAGACCTGTCCGATTGTTCTTACTTAAATGAGTGAAGAGCTGACATCAAAGATAGGATACTATTTTGAAATTGATAACATGTTTGATGTTATAGTCCTCGTGATAGTGCCTAGTATAACTCACAGTTTACGCATTCAATCCTGTTCTCTAATCATGTTCTTACGCGATTTTCCTAGCACGTGTTGGTCATGACATGATACTTGGTCGTCAATGAGTCAGTTTCTCGTGTTTAGCGTTATTGAGTCTGTACTCCTATAGGTTGCAAATAATAAGGTTATTATGGTCTCCTTTGTATTCCTTCTATATCATTCTATCTATGGCATGTTGGTAACCTCACGTTATGCCTATAGTGATGAATCAACCTTATGTACTATAACAGTTGCATAAACAGATGCTATGCTAGAGAATTCCCTAAAGATATACACTGATGAACTGACCATAGAACGGGAAAAAACATAATCTAAATATATATACTGACATAAGTAAAATGTGACAGTATTGAAAGAATGTTATTTATCGTTAGTTCCAAAACCGTTCGATCCCAGATGTTCACTCCATGTTATATGAAATTATGAATTAATATGTACCTTTTCGTCCTCCACGTGAATCTGATGCAACTTTTTGTGATAAAAAAATTCATATGACCACCACTCTTCGTGCTGCAAGAAACACCAACAAAGATAAGTTCCTTTATCATATAGATTGGGTCCACAATGTTGAGTCATAAGAACTTTTTTTACAAAGTTGGTTAAAGTACTATCCCTGAGAAAGATTCTGCCATTAAGTACTCAAATACCTCATTTGGAACTTTCTGATTTGAAGCGTTTTTTGCTTTCCAAAATTAAGCTCGTTGTGTTTTCATGTATGGTTGGTTTCTCACTTTTGGATTTTTCCACTTTAGGTAAGCAACAAAGAATGAACTCGGCTGTGTTGGGTCATCACTATAAGTTTAGCGTTGTCTCCTGCTGCAATTGCTGAGATGAACCCGGTTGTGTCAAGTTCATTTGGTCTTTTACCCTGCTTAATCAAGTTCATTAGTTAAAACCAACTATTAAGGTTTGCTCATTTTGTTGTTAGTCATTGAAATAAGTTATGTTTATCTGGTACGAATTATTTCACTCTGAAATAATCTTAAACACCCTCAAAAGAAGTCCTTTAATATGGAAATTGCGTATGGTTTTGAATAAGCAGCTTGAAGTTGGTTAATCCAAACTGCTTGTTTAAACCGGAAGTTATTGATAATGCCATGGCATTAGGTACCCGTTCCAGGTATGCTTTTACTTAATATGCTTTGGTTATTCCTTTTCATATCAATTACCCTCGCAAAAACATAATTTGAACACATGAAGTTTTTAAATGGTTTACATTCAACATTTAAATGGGTCAATTTGCAGTACCTTGTGACCGATCCCTGAAAGACAAAATAAACACCACATAGATTTGTTATAACAAATTCCACAATAATGCATTTAATTATAACATTTAAATTACATGTGTAGACTCGAGTTTGTGCTCAAATTAGAGCGATGTTTGACCCGGGCAATGACCTGATTTTGCAGATCTGCACGGGTCTTTATGTAAAACACGACTCCCTGAGTTCGCAGATCCTCATGACTCTTCATTAGTACCACCCGTTACCTACATCTATGCATGTTAAAGCTGCATCACATGTAAATGCGACTCCCTGCAAGATAGTCATATATTAATAGACTTCCTTATATAAGTTATGAGAGTTTATTTATCAAGTAACGAATTTTAATGTTGTTGGTCTATATCAGTCTTAATAAATATTCTAGTTATATGTAAGATCAAATGCATACCATATAACAACGTTCACTTTCTTAACAGCTTCAATAAGACTCGGTTCATCAATCAGTGAACCCTGTGAGTCAGATTTTGCTAGGTTATTCTCATTGGCGTAATTTCCATTTCCTATACACTACAAAATAGCATTCAAGTGTTTTTCTTGGAGCATCCAAACTACGTCGAATACCAAAAGGGTGTTTAGATGTGCTTCACAATAATTACTTAATAGTGTGAACTCTCTTATATATCTGCATCTTGAAAAATCTAAGTTGTATTTGAATTTCCGAGGTTGTCTATTGGTCACATTACCAGACGGACACAAACCTATAAGTTGTTTGAGGTAAATGAACTTCTAAGAAGAGCCATATTGAAAATTAAATAATTATTAGTGTAACACCCCCAAAATGGGTCGCAGCGGAATAAGGATCCGGGGCATGTTACTTCAAGATCAACAGCACAAGATATATATAAGAACGACACAAAAGTCGTTTAAACTGATACATTGGATTTAAACACAAGACATATTACAAAAGCTTGAAGCTTTACTTGTTCTTTGTTTATTATTACAAAAGATAATATTTACATCCCAAAATATGATGCACACATAAGTCTTTAACAGTGCAATCCAACACATAATCCAATGCATCCATGGCATCTCGTGCCTAATGACCTCCTGAAAACATTGCTTAAAACATCAACAAAATTGTTGGTGAATTCATAGGTTTATGTATTTAAATTATGCAGGACCGCAAGATTTTCCCGTGATGTTACAACAGATGCCAACAATCACAAAACCAGATTATTGTTGCACTAAGCTCATGACACCGAAGCTCAACTTATATTTGCTAATTTAGCAGTTATTTGCCCGTACAGATGTTGTAACCCACAACATCCAAGTCCGACATGGTCAACGTTCGTTCCCAGTGATAGCTAATCACCCAAACGGGGAGGTTAATCCCAATAGATCTATTTATATCATTCGCGCTCACATAATGTAATTCACAACTACATCTATGCAATTAACAGTTCATGAATAATGGGCTCAGGAGGGTTATCGCAACTTAGGCAAACACATAATCAATATATTACTTTCAACACTTGCGTCCAATTTATAAAACAAGCATGTTTCCACCCCAAATAATATCAAATCAGTAAAACTGTAAAAGTGGGGCTATGAACTCACCTTGAGTACAGATAGCTCAAATAATCACAGATAAAACGTCACGCAAGACGATAAATGCAACCTATTTAAATTAAGGCCGTATAAGTACAGAGTACTTAATTTAATAACATTGAATATAATCTTATAGTTGTTACATCGTACTATCGTTCGGGCTATCATAATTAAAGAGGTCATGACATGACGTACGAGGAGTTTAGGACACTTTAAATCGTAAATCCAACAACTCATCGATACGCCATCCGAAGAGGCCTCATTATGAAACTCCCTAGTATGTCTCAGACGACTTTCAACCTACTTAATGGGTAACAAAGCAATCGATGGTTTATGATGGTTTATAGGAAAATAGAAATGATAAGTGTAACATAGAGTTGTTGGTTCTTGTAACGCGTTGTGTGGCTTAAAGAATGGTGCATCTTACCAAGGTTGATTCACTCTATATGTGCAGCAGTTTCTATGGACTCGAAAGCAAAAGTTCCTCTAATTGATGTATCAGTCACTTCTTTGAGGATGTTTGGAGACTCGGTTATACCAATTTCATACTGTATTAGTTGAGTTATGCTGCTTCACATAAGAAGAATGATCAGATTTGAAATTTTGACGACTTTACCTCATCCTTAGGTTCGGTTATCTCATCTTTTGAGTTGATCGGTTTTCCATCCTCTGATGAGCTGTAGGATAATGGCTCCGAATTGATATATGTTGTCTTTTTCTGGAATTGCACGTCTGCAAAATTAGAAATTATATATTAGGGTTAGCCTATAAACAGTTTTTTGTTTAGTAAGAACCTATATTTTTTTATGTAAAAACTAAACTATAGACCTGCGGGTTTCGCGGGTTGCAATTAGAAATGATATATTAAAGTAGTTAAACAAAACAGATATATTGAAAATTCTAGCGTCTGGAATGATAGAGTGCGGAATCAAGAGCGCCAAATAAAAAAACTATGCATTCACATACAAAAGATGGTACACTAATGAGTACTGTATGTACAACTTTCACTATCTCAATGTCTGCAAGACTTTGATAACAACATACAACCATAGTAACGAAATCTAGCTTCCCACCATAGTAATAAAATCTAACTTCTTGAGTTGCAGCTGAGAAAGGTGTCTGCCTGTCCTTTTCCAGTGCCCTTTGCCGAGCCAAAGCTGTTATCTTTTGAGTTGTCACCTGTGGCTCCAAACCAAAGTCATATAAAAAAACAAGGGTTAATGGCATATAATAGCAACGTATTTTCCAATTTGAGCCGTTATCAGATACGAACTTTAAAAAGTATCACAATACCCATCCAACTTTCAAAATTTGTGCTATTATCATACTTTTGATGACGTGTCATGTTATAAATGGTGCCACGTGTCAGACTTTCAGGTATGCCACGTCATTGCCACGTCATTGCCACATCATCAAAAGTATGATAATAGCACAAATTTTGAAAGTTGGATGGGTATTGTGATACTTTTTAAAGTTCGTATCTGATAACGGCTCAAATTGGAAAGTACGTTGCTATTACATGCCATTAACCCCTTAGAGTCCTCTGTCGTAAGTCTAGAGAGCATATTGCTTTACATTTTTTTCTTCATGAGCTTTCTTACCTGACACGCATATGATGTCTTCATGAGAGGTCTTACCTGACACGCATTTTTGGTGGTAATCAAAACATCTACAAAAAGTAACAGAAATACAGTCAATAACATATCATTTATAACATCTGAACAAACTTTGCCAAGTTTAAAACCACATACATAATTGGATTTCGGGAATAAATAATTTGGCTTGCTTGAGTTGATATTAGAAACATTTGTTGCCTTTCAAACTCAAACATCACCTGTAAGAGTCTAAGACCATAATTATTATGATAACATTGATTCAAATCTTTTCTCACATTAGACTTTCATAAGTTAACGCTCCGGTCCATCTACAACAGTCGGGCTAGCTTCGGTCTGAAACCGGACCGACCTGCCAAAACCGACCTGCCAAAACTGACCCAACCCATGACTTTTGGAAATAGCATGAACCGAAACCGAACCGATATGCCTGGTTCGGTTCGGTTCGGTTTCAGTCGGTTAGTCAGGTTTCTTTGGTTTGTGTCAGAACTAAACCGAGTGCACAAAAATTATACCTAGGCTACTTTCAATATTGGAAGTAAACTGAGTTTCACTGTTATTTTTGGGCATGCATTTAACTTATGCTAATATAACTTTTTTTTCCAACATATCAAATGCCACAAAGTCATGCATATAACTTATGCTAATATTCTATTATTGCAAGAACTTGGGTATATATGGACTAAAAGAAGTCAAGAACACCTAAAACAGTTTCAGTAGCGAAACATAAGAGGGTGAAACTATAAGAGTAGCAAAATCCGTATCATAATAGTAGACATGAATCAAGTGCAATCTTTTCCATAACAATAGGAAATGCAATCAAATACAAACTTATATATCATAAGAGTAGACAAAATCATAGCATTCCAAGATGAATAAAGTGCAATCCTTAATAGTAGTAAATCCATATCAATCAAGAAAACTAAACCAAAAATCAAGTGCAAAATCCTTATTATAACAGTAGACTCTTTGTAATCCACGTTCGATATTTGGTTCACTATATTATGTTCGTTTTTTTTTCTTACCTCCCCGACCTGTAATGTAACTGCTTGACACATTCGACCCATCACATTTTAGTTAATTTTTTAATTCAGCCCCTTAGAGTGAACACAACCCAAATCAACCCGTTCATACATAAATGGGTCGGAATTGCCACATTTAGCTATATGTGTGTACGTAATATGGCATTACAGTGTGATAAAGACTGCCCATATAAAAGATTTCATTTATACAAATTATTGCACTGTGCCCAACATGAGGCTTATTTGTTTAAGATGGTCGTTTCTTATGTTGCCAACATGAGACTTATTCATATTAGAAGTGTTAGCTAATATGAGTATAATATTAAAAATAGGAGCCTAAATCTTGTTATTTGTAAACTAATTACAGACTTTGATGCATTTTCAGAAAGCGAGTGGGCCTTTGACCTGCTTTATTGTGTTGCATTTATCGTTATGGACAAAAAATGGGAACAGAAAAATGCAAGCTACATGGTGTTTAATGTAACTTAACACCAACATTTAGTATTATTCTGTACAGAACATATATATTATCTCTAAAAATAATATTTTCTCTATATTTTTTTTTACTTTTGAGGGTTTTTTAACCTGACTTTAGAGGTTAAACTTGTAATCTTTCCTAACGGGTTTTAAAAATACAAAATATTCATCATCAGTTTTGTTGTTAATTATATCTATAGAGTTCCGTTAAGGCATCACACTTTAAGAAATAACCAAAGAAAAAATATTTTTGTAGATGCAAATCATCTCATTGACTTTGAAGGCAACTAAACATGTTTGTATGCGACAAAATGTGTGGATCAAGGAAATAAATTAGTAATCCTTTTGTTAGATAACCGTGTGGGACCCTTTCCATTTTAAACTTACTAAGGTGGTTCATTGAAAGAAATATTGTGGCTAAATAATGAGTCACAAATATGACTACTCTCAATCTTGAAAACTATTTATCATCATCCTATTGCAACTGATGTTGTATCGTAAAACCCTAAAAATAAATTGTGAATTTCATAATGTCATACAATGACCTAAAATATGAGGTGTTATAATTAGCAAATGTCACGCGGGATAAATTTTGACATATTAAACTGGGACGGTGGGATGAATGGGTAAAGGATAACTTTTTGGGGGAAATGAAAAAATAGTGGTTAAGGAGTCATAGAATTGCCTATAAATATCAATCATGAATTTAGGAAACTATAAGCAATGGGAAACTGGTCACGGCTGCCATGCATAGTAAAAAAAAACTTGATTGAAATATATACATAGGATTATAAGCTATAGATTAGACCATTTGAAATTCGACTTGTTTATTTATGCATGTTTCAATTTATATATTTAACGTTGTAGTTATTAATATAATAGAAATGGGTAAGAACTTAGAGTGGGCTTACCCAACATGAAACTTGCAAACAATTTGGTTAAATATAAAAATGGAGCAACTCATTTATAACTGATCCCATTTGTCGATAACACATCATTTGATGCGTAATATTATGGATAACATACGCAGGAATTCAAGGGTTCTAATATTTTTGAAAACTATATACATACCTAGTAAAATATCAGAGCAGATCATTATCATCATCTTCTTAGTAACTGGATATAAAGGTTTCTGCCTTGCTGCTTTGGCGGCACCACGAACGTTTTCCCTTAGCGACTTCATTCAGCAACGCAACAGTCTCTACAAAACATATTGACTATTATTTTTAGCATCAAATTTGAAACTATAAAGCACCAAAAAGAAACATACATAACATGGATAATTTGTCAATTATTCATGCCTCTGATTATGGAATACATAATGGGGTCATAGTTATAGAATGATATATAAAAATCTGAACCACTCCAAGATTTAAGCATAAGAGTTAACAACCCTTGATAACTGGTGCCACATATACTTTTATGCCTTTACTTTCCACCTTTATGAGCTATCTCAATCTATCCACATTTCTCATGTCACAGTGACATATGGCTTTATCGCTTTAGCTGCAAATAATAAACAGACAATATTTTCCCAAATAGAGCAGGTTGGAGTAAGGGGTAAAAATAACTTTCGATAAAACATGCAGCCATCTTACTACAATATAAGTGATACTGCAATATCTTTTTTTCTAGCACCATCATTTGTCTCAGACGACTTTCAACCTACTTAATGGGTAACAAAGCAATCGATGGTTTATGATGGTTTATAGGAAAATAGAAATGATAAGTGTAACATAGAGTTGTTGGTTCTTGTAACGCGTTGTGTGGCTTAAAGAATGGTGCATCTTACCAAGGTTGATTCACTCTATTTGTGCAGCAGTTTCTATGGACTCGAAAGCAAAAGTTCCTCTAATTGATGTATCAGTCACTTCTTTGAGGATGTTTGGAGACTCGGTTATACCAATTTCTTACTGAAAACATGAAAACCACATACTGTATTAGTTGAGTTATGCTGCTTTACATAAGAAGAATGATCAGATTTGAAATTTTGACGACTTTACCTCATCCTTAGGTTCGGTTATCTCATCTTTTGAGTTGATCGGTTTTCCATCCGCTGATGAGCTGTAGGATAATGGCTCCGAATTGATATATGTTGTCTTTTTCTGGAATTGCATGTCTACAAAATTAGAAATTATATATTTGGGTTAGCCTATAAACAGTTTTTTGTTTAGTAAGAACCTATATTTTTTTATGTAAAAACTATAAGACACTCAAGCCCCCCAATATAGGCTAACTGAAGGTCAATCCAAACACCACTAGAAGTAATTTTGGTTATGTTTAGTAACAAAACATGAATGAACCTTACGTGGTGACTCCTTTTTAGATAATTCAGATTTATGAGTTGCCTTTTTTGATTTCCCTGAGAAAGCCTCAGGACTGAATGAACCTCGTATTTGATAACAATGTATTCTCCTTCCATGTTAAACAACTTGGCAGCCATTTTACCTATGTCCTTCTTATCTGCACATATCAAATGACAAAAAACAATGGTTAACGAACACATGATAGGTTTAGCAAAACAAATTAGTATCTTACTGATGTGTCGTTGTGTAGGTGTTATTTTATGTATCAAGTTTTACTATTTATATTTAGCCAACTAACCTAAAGACAACACTTTAACGGGCAGAGTACCCGGTCAAAATGTAGCTTCGCGATAAGTAGGGTGTCGAACACTAAGAGTGAGAGTAACCTAATATTCTATCAGTATTTTAATCTATCTAGACTAGTCTAATTAATGGTTAAACCTATGCTATACACGATTATCTAATGATAGGGGGTTTTTAGCCTGAGAGACTGACACTGGTTTATGGTGACAATAAACAATTCTAAACACAAAATAGACTAAAGCAAATAACACAAAGCAAGAGAGCGGTACAAGCCAAATATAAGAAAACTGTATTAACCATGTTAATCCGATTACATGCTGATTGGTTTAATTAGTGCAATGGCTGTTTATTTCAAGGCGGCATATCATTCATAGACTTAGGCGGGACTTCATCCTAAGACCTAGACACGAACAATCCTGTCACGATTAATGTATCTGCATAAAGCATCCTATAGTTCAATTATAATCTGTCATAGGGAATTAAAGCAGTGGTGATCCTGTTAATACCCTAGCCCATCGGGACTTTACCCACTTACTGCTTGATGTTGTCTATACACCGATAGTCCACCACCAAAGAACTATACCAATTAATTAAGAACAATACTGGTTGAACATTTATCGAGTCACCTGTCGGTCCAACTAAGCTCATAATCAAAGGGTACAGACAAGGCGTTAATTATGATCCTATTGGTCCAGGCATATAAGGCATAACATGGAGAGCTATCTCAACATCTAGATTACTGGTTAAGTTTCACTAGACCCAGTTGAATGATAGGTCGCATGTACAAACACATAAACAAGCAAAAGGCGATAAACATAATTAAACAACAATGAGTAAGTCAACAAGCCAAAAATCAAACCAGATCAAACATAGTAATTTTCATAAACATGGCTAATACCCGAGGGTATTAGCCCACAATCATTGTCATAGTTACAAAGGTTATCAAACAATTATAAATCGAATGATTAAGAAAGTAAGAATTACACGATGTCTTCTATCGAATTATGGACGATGCTTGACCTTGGCTGCTCTTCTAAACTTTAGGAATCTGTACTTGAGTGAATAGTATACAAAGAATGTAGTTTTGCACCCATGAAAACTCGTAGTGGAGTTCTCTATTTATAGTTTCTGAAAATTGGCCGATACGTTGTATGGGATTGCCGGTATACGGAGTATCGGGGTGAATTCCCTGGAGTTCGCGATAAGATCAAATCAATCATAATTAACTGCTGGCTATTTACATTAACTTCAGATCTTGATTGACGTCCAGCTTGCTCATACGGCGTATAGAGGAGTTAATACGTAGTATAATCAAATCAATTAGGATTAATTGCACCAATCTCATTAATTTCGTATCTTTGACTGATGGCCAGTTGGTGCATATGGCGTATAGAGAATTGAGTGATACGCCGTATAGGGAATTGATTAATATGTGTTTCTTGTGATGAGCTGGCGCTAATACGCCGTATTCTCCTTGTTGGATATGGCGTATAGTAGCAGATTACTATTTTCTTCAAATGTCTTCGTTCTTCTTTACAAGTTACTCCTGAATTACTGCATTTGTAAACTTTAAACGATTAAGCACGAATATCTTGCAATAATTATATAAAAGTGGTCAAAATATATGGGATAAATGATAGTAAAATATGACGTTATTTGATGTTATCAAATATCCCCCTATTTGAATCCTACTTGTCCTCAAGTAGACTTTAGAAAGGTTTTTGAAAATATATCCCAACCGAGGTTAAGGACGTTTTCCGTTAAGCACTTTTCTTGTTCTAACCACCTGTACAAAACCAAGCTCCTCACGAAATGTGGGAATGAAAACACTCAGATCACTCAACTAATCTAGGGTATAACATTTTAGTAGTACGCTCATAAGCTCATTCGTGATTAGCTTCATATCATAAGCTTGGCAAGGATACACATCTCCACCTCTAAAGCTAAGGATTAACAAGTTAAAAGGTAAATTGGGTATTTATTCAAAGGCTTGAGTTTAATCATTCTTATAAGGATAAAGAATGATATAGGGTATAGAGCTTCTGACTTTCACCAAAGGTCATCGTCGAACAAGGTAGCTGAGACCTGCATACACACCCGAATCCACGGGATAGACATCCAAGCTCGTATACATCCTCGCTCGAGTGGATCGTAAGGTTAGATATCAGAAAAGGGAAGTAAAATGGTTGTTAAATAAAAAATCACAAAACAAATAGATTAAAGCCAACAAGTAAGGTGTGGTTGCTAGTAACTTTTCCCGACCGTCCCATGATGAAGACTTCGAACATATAAACAAGCGTCTTGATCACAAGATGACAATGACAACCTAATTTGGTGTTCCCATAACGGTCAAATTCCCTTACATCCCAGAACTATACATACTTTTACAGCAAAAAGTGGTGATATCGGCCACTTTATACAATACTCTTCATCGTTGATTTTTGTAACGTATCAACGAATAATCGACTCTTCCTTGAATAATTCCTTCGGTATAGGCTTTTGAACCGACTATGTTTCCTTTTTTCATTTTTTTTTGCAACAATAATACATCATTCATCTCGGTGTAATTTCACTGTCTTCACTTTTATCATCTGTCCGGCAAATTTTTCCTTTTGAACTTATCGTCTTCGGACATAATTCATAATCGTGAAAGGTAGCAAAAATACACGAGCTACAAACGTCCCTATTGCATTGTGCAATATTCCCGACCATTACCAAGATAGAGAAAATCCACTTTGACGCAGGAACTACAAAACTTTACACGAAAGCGACTAGCAACATTAAAATAGGCTTTAATCTACACGGTAGGCTAAGGTGTCAAGGTGAAACGAAACAATTTTTAGTTGGTGTGGAAAAAGAAAGTAATGGCTCAGCAGGTTTTTCTAGGGGTATCTTACTCTAAAAATGAGAGTAAACAAAAGGTTACACGGGGGTTAACTAACCAGTGTAGTTAGTTAATAAAACAACATGTAAGGCTTTTTGGTTTAATCCTAGAAATTTACCTGTTAACATGCTACTCCATCAAAATCCATAGTACTTATCATTGAGGTCTCGAGTGATATACGAGGCCAAGTTCTAAAGTCCACTACATCACCAGCACACACATATTTTTGTGGAATTTTTAATAAGCAATTGGAAACGGATACGCTTAATTCTCACAATTAGGCAATAAGGGTTATAGTACACTAGGTAATGTAACTAGTGATTATTCACAAAAAGTCATGCTAAAAAAAAATTAAATTTGGTCCATTTTTAAGCATTTTAGTGTTTTAATTTTGAAAATGAGGACAAATACGTTCTAATTCTCCATCCCCTTACTTAAATTATACAACGTCCTCGTTGTATATAAAACAATTAAATAATAAGGGAAAAGAATTAGAACAAGGAAAACTCCCCTGATATTTTGCTCCGGATGATCCTCCATTTTGAGTATTTGAGCAAAAATTTTGTGTTGACGAGGGCTTCAGATTGCCTGAGAGAGTTCAACACTTTGGTCAATTTTCAGAATATTCTCTTTAAGTTGAATTTCGTTTCAGCAAGGTCCTGCATGAAAGTTAGAAGACGTTCATGCAATTCGTACTTTTACTAACCTACAAAACAAACAAACAATTAAAACACACAACTGTGCAGAGTTACAATAGGCCGTATCCCAAACCCCTAGGATACGTCATATATAATTCTGCGAAAACAATTAAATACTGGAAATTAAATACAAACTAATAACGTCCAGACATGCATACGCCGTATCCTAAGGGGTTTAATACGCCGTATGTATGTCTGGGAATTCAAACAATTAAAAGTGCGACAAACAATTAAAAACATAACCGGGTTGTCTCTCGGGGAGCACTTTTGTTTCAGCTGGTCGTTAAGTTCGACCTTTTTCTTCCATCTACTCATTCTTCTGATGTCGTCACAACCCATCCTTCGTTAGTAAGACGTAATAGTTCACGATAAGCGTCAATGCTTTTCTTTGAATGGTTGAGGTGTTCGAACTCTTTTATGGTAATGTATTCATCGTTACTATCAAATGAGTATTTCATCATCTCAAACCTCCTGATTTTGCAGACTGAGTGTTTAGGAGTCGGATTGACCATAGCTTCTTCATGTCCTTTATCCTCTTGAGTATTACCGACGTTGCTTGCTCCATTGGTTCTGTTGAATATTCGGTTGGCATCAAGATAAGGATCATGATTCCATTCAGTTTTTACATTCGCATATGACCCGTGCCTAAAATTTTCTGTACGAGTGAATGGCGTGGTTTCATGAGCATTTATCTTCCACCAACATTCTTGAAGTTTTACTAATACATTATAATCAAGCTCGTGGAAGTTTTCAAAACTGTCTATTAGCCATGTGCAAAATTTCATCATGTCGGGGGTCGCATCCCCCCATGATCCTTTAATTTGTGCCTTAAGCATAAGAGCTCCTTCTTTTAGTTCTCCGTCAATCAAACTATCGTACCACTTGTAATCTTGAGAATAAGCCATGTGACCGACTCTCACCATCCCTGGTATTTCTCCGCCATTACAAAATCCATCAATATCCGAACTACAAGTGGGCCATTTAGTTCTACCGTCTTTAAAACGGTATGGTTCGCATATATGATTACAAGGCTGATACGGTCCCCTATTTTCTGACCATGGTTCATTGGGTCCTTGTGTTTTATCATTATTCAATTCTTGTTCTTTTTCATCGTATGTCTCGACCTTTTGGATTTCATAAATAAATATATCAAGGTCGATTTTAAGGAGGTAGTTGAATTCATCAAAGGCTATACACAAGGGTGTATCGAAGGAGAACAAGTCGTCTTTGATCTTAAATATTTTAGGAACATCATCAAATGTGTGGGGGTCATAATCTTCATCATCTTCCTCTTCTTCAATGTGATCAAAAATATGGTAGAACTTTCGAGTAAACTTTTCAACTATACCCTCCCAAGTAGCGTTGGTGCCGATACATTCATTTCTAAACCATTCGCTAGCAGAACCCGAGAGTGAGATAGGGAAGACACTAAGTTTGAACTGATCATGACTTAGTCCTCTTATTTTGAGTGGTTCGACAATTTTGAGAAAATTGTTGATGTGGGCAAACACGTTCTCCCCATCGATTCCTTTGAAGGCATTATCCCGTATTTTTACCAAAAACGTTCCTTCAATTTCCAAAAGACTCTTTTCAATCATTTTTCCATTGTATCCTCCGAGAGAAAGTTCTTGCGTGTTACTTGAATGTAATCGTTCGTAATCATTTCCGCCATAGAGATATTTTGAGATTCCTTTGATTGATTGCCTGAAAATAAGCATAAAAGATCAGTAGGATCTGCTCTCATACAAAAGGATGAAGCAGAGAGTTGATTACGAGGTACTATTGCTGTATCAGATGACAAATACGCTGTATGCTATTAGTTAGTATACGCCGTATAAGCCTATTGAACGCAGTACGCCATATTGAGTTTACCGAATACGCCCAATTGTTCTGGGAACAGATACGCCATTTAGACAGTAAAAAGGATACGTTGTTCTGAACGGAAGGTTAGATACGCCACATCCAACTAGTGGATAGGCCGTATCAGGTGATCAGTCAGAACAAAATGCAATTTAAACATAAAATTTAAATAATGCAAACAAACAATTATATATGCAGAATTTAAACACACAATGCAGGAAATTAATAATAAAATAAAATTAGAAGATTAGCGGTTAGAGTTAATTAATTAGTTTACACTAAACAAGTTAAATATTAGAAAACACTAATAAGAATAAAGATTAACTAATCACTCCTCGGCAACGGTGCCAAAAACCTGATGTGTCGTTGTGTAGGTGTTATTTTATGTATCAAGTTTTACTATTTATATTTAGCCGACTAACCTAAAGACAACACTTTAACGGACAGAGTACCCGGTCAAGATGTAGCTTCGCGGTAAGTAGGGTGTCGAACACTAAGAGTGAGAGTAACCTAATATTCTATCAGTATTTTAATCTATCTAGATTAGTCTAATTAACGGTTAAACCTATGCTATACATATTTACTAAGGTAAATGGGGGGGGGGGGTTCAGTCTAAGAGACTAGCACAGGTTTATGGTGACAAAAACTAATTCAAAGCACAATATACAAAAAAGAACAAATAACAGAAGATAGAAGAGCGGTACAAGCCAAATATAAGAAAACTGTATAACTATGTTAATCCGATTACATGCTGATTGGTTTAATTAGTGCAATGGCTGTGTTAAGTATTAATCACATTAATTTTCTAAATTTACATTTCGAACCCACAAGTTTCAGTTAAGTTACTTTCAACCCTAAACTTATAATACATAATATCAATTAGTTTGATGGTTTTGTAATACTTTTATGCAAGGAAAACAAATACATCAAATGAATCAATTTCATCGTATGTCTCGACCTTTTGGATTTCATAAATAAATATATCAGGGTCGATTTTAAGGAGGTAGTTGAATTCATCAAAGGCTATACACAAGGGTGTATCAAAGGAGAACAATTCGTCTTTGATCTTAAATATTTTAGGAACATCGTCAAATGTGTGGGGGTCATAATCTTCATCATCTTCCTCTTCTTCAATGTGATCAAAAATATGGTAGAAATTTTGAGTAAACTTTTCAACTATACCCTCCCAAGTAGCGTTGGTGCCGATACATTCATTTCTAAACCATTCGCTAGCAGAACCTGAGAGTGAGATAGGGAAGACACTAAGTTTGAACTGATCATGACTTAGTCCTCTTATTTTGAGTGGTTTGGCAATTTCGAGAAAATTGTTGATGTGGGCAAACACGTTCTCCCCATCGATTCCCTTGAAGGCGTTATCCCGTATTTTTACCAAAAATGTTCCTTTAATTTCCAAAAGACTCTTTTCAATCATTTTTCCATTGTATCCTCCGAGAGAAAGTTCTTACGTGTTACTTGAATGTAATCGTTCGTAATCATTTCCGCCATAGAGATCTTTCGAGATTCCGTTGATTGATTGCCTGAAAATAAGCATAAAAGATCAGTAGGATCTGCTCTCATACAAAAGGATGAAACAGAGAGTCGATTACGAGGTACTATTGTTGTATCAGATGACAGATACGCCGTATGCTATTAGTTAGTATACGCCGTATAAGCCTGTTGAACGCAGTATGCCGTATTGAGTTTACCGAATACGCCAGATTGTTTTGGGAACAGATATGCCGTTTAGACAGTAAAAAGGATACGTTGTTCTGAACAGAAGGTTAGATACGCCGCATCCAACTAGTGGATACGCTGTATCAGGTGATCAGTCAGAACAGAATGCAATTTAAACACAAAATTTAAATAATGCAAACAAACAATTAAATATGCAGAATTTAAACACACAATGCAAGAAATTAATAATACAATAAAATTAGAAGATTAGCGGTTAGAGTTAATTAATTAGTTTACACTAAACAAGTTAAATATTAGAAAACACTAATAAGAATAAAGATTAACTAATCACTCCCCGGCAACGATGCCAAAAACCTGATGTGTCATTGTGTAGGTGTTATTTTATGTATTAAGTTTTACTATTTATATTTAGCCGACTAACCTAAAGACAACACTTTAAGGGACAGAGTACCCGGTCAAGATGTAGCTTCGCGGTAAGTAGGGTGTCGAACACTAAGAGTGAGAGTAACCTAATATTCTATTAGGATTTTAATCTATCTTGATTAGTCTAATTAATGGTTAAACCTATGCTATACATATTTACTAAGGTAAATGGGGGGGGGGGGGTTCAGTCTGAGAGACTGGCACAGGTTTTTGGTGACAAAAACTAATTCAAAGCACAATATACACAAAAGAACAAATAACAGAAGATAGAAGAGCGGTACAAGCCAAATATAAGAAAATTGTATTAACCATGTTAATTCGATTACATGCTGATTGGTTTAATTAGTGCAATGGTTGTTTATTTTAAGGTGGCATATCATTCATAGACTTAGGCGGGACTTTATCCTAAGACCTAGACACTAACAATCCTGTCATGATTAACGTATCCGCATAAAGCATCCTATAGTTCAATTATAATCTATCATAGGGAATTAAAGCAGTGGTGATCCTGTTAATACCCTAGCCCATCAGGACTTTACCCACTTACTGCTTGATGTTGTCTATACACCGATAGTCCAACACCAAAGAACTATACCAATTAATCAAGAACAATACTGGTTGAACATTTATCGGGTCACCTGCCGGTCCAACTAAACTCATAAGCAAAGGGTACAGACAAGGCGTTAATTATGATCCTATTGGTCCGGGCATATAAGGCATAACATAAAGAGCTATCTCAACATCCAGATTACTGGTTAAGTTTCACTAGACCCAGTTGAATGATAGGTCGCATGTACAAACACA
This sequence comes from Tanacetum coccineum, assembly GCA_026074375.1. Classification (NCBI taxonomy): domain Eukaryota; kingdom Viridiplantae; phylum Streptophyta; class Magnoliopsida; order Asterales; family Asteraceae; genus Tanacetum; species Tanacetum coccineum. The sequence continues at coordinate 28,088 of BQNB010064975.1, forward strand.
TAAAAAAGCATAAGGCGATAAACATAATTAAACAACAATGAGTAAGTCAACAAGCCGAAAATCAAACCAGATCAAACATAGTAATCTTCATAAACATGGCTAATACCCGAGGGTATTAGCTCACAATCATTATCATAGTTAAAAACGTTATCAAACAATTATAAATCAAATGATTAAGAAAGTAAGAATTACACGATGTCATCTATCGAATTATGGACGATGCTTGACCTTGGCTGCTCTTCTAAACTTCAGAAATTCATACTTGAGTGAATAGTATACAGAGAATGTAGTTTTGCACCTCTGAAAACTCGTAGTGGAGTTCTCTATTTATAGTTCTAAAAATTGGCCGATACGCCATATGGGATTGTTGGTTTACGGCGTATCAGGGTGAATTCCCTGAAGTTCGCGATAAGATCAAATCAATCATAATTAACTGCTGGCAATTTACATTAACTTCAGATCTTGATTGACGTCCAGCTTGCTCATACGGCGTATAGAGGAGTTAATACGCCGTATAATCAAATCAATTAGGATTAATTGCACCAATCTCATTAATTTTGTATCTTTGACTGATGGCTAGTTGGTGCATACGGCGTATAGAGAATTGAGTGATACGCCGTATAGGGAATTGATCAATACGCGTTTCTTGTGATGAGCTGGGGCTAATACGCCGTATCTTCCTTGTTGGAAACGGCGTATAGTAGCAGATTACTATTTTCTTCAAATGTCTTCGTTTAAGCTCCAGAATTGCCCCTTTTTACTTCTTCTTCACAAGTTACTCCTGAATTACCGCATTTGTAAACTTTAAACGATTAAGCACCAATATCTTGTAATAATTATATAAAAATGGTCAAAATATATAGGATAAATGATAGTAAAATATGACGTTATTTGATGTTATCACTTACTAATATATTTTTTACCATATTTCAACAAAAAGGACTATATACTTGGATGAATCAGGCAAAGACGTTTACTTAAATATTAAACGGTCTGTCCCAAGTATATACATCCAAACGTTGTAACTCTCAAGTTTAACTCAAGATTATAACAATCCAACAAAAGATAATGAACACATATTTTAACCCAAATAACTCAAATGGCAAAATAGTCACCTTGTGTTATAACTGATTATATCATTTGACTACGTAACCACCATTCATGTTTAGTTGAGCAATTATAGAAAACCCTACAACTCGATGCACTACACTTTGAGATAACAAAGAATTTACATTGATGCATATATCATAAAAAGAAAACCCCTTATTTTTAAGTCAATGCAAAGTTATAAAAAAAGCTTTCCAAACAATCGGATATTAAAACTTCAAGAACATGCACACATTATCTTCTATGACCTATCAATTTATCCTAAATAAACCAATATCACAAATAATAACAAAAAGTAAATGCAATACCTAACTACAATCCTTCCATTAAAAAGACATCTAAAACCCTAAAATTTAATAAAAGGAAACTACTTTTTGAAAGATGAATGTCATCAATTTAGGGATATTGATTTTTATGTGTTCTAAAAAGTGAGATGATCTAAACTCTTTTGTTATGCTAACATAAAATTATAAATCCCAGCTAGATGGGAAACTGTTAATTGTTTGAAATAACAAAACTGCCCTTCAATTCAACACATAAAAATTACAATTTTAACAATATAAACAAAAGATATACAAATGAAGATCATATAAAATTGATGCTAACAGTAAGTAGCTACATAAATGGCATTATATTATATATAAAATAAATTTAATAAAAATGAAAACTTATCTTTCTTGATTGAGGGAACTTGTTGACCACCAAGAACATTGAATCTTGTCCATCTTTTTCGTCATCTCATCTTGTTGAGTGTTTCCAAAATTCTGCATACATAAAACCTATAACACTATCTTCATCAAGACAAACAAATCCAAATCAACCCCCCCTAAATTTCATATGCACCTTACAAGAACCCTAATTGCAACCCAAAGATTAATTAACAAAATATTTAAAACGATGAAAACTTACATCTTCTTGATTAAAGAAACTTGTAATGCCTCTTGTATCACCGACTACTGTTTTTCTCACCTGGTTCGAGATTTAGGGTTATTGATTTTGGTGCAAGCTGCAGGATTCTTCATAGCAGGTTTGATTCATAGCAGGTTTGATGGATGTTGTGAGGGTCGGTGAAGCTTGAGGCAAATAATAATGGAGGGGTCTGTGTGTTTGGGTGGGAAGAAGCTTCCCTAATTTTTTAAGCCAGTTTTGGTGAGTCATCATTGATAACCATTGTGATGGAATGGTATTTTATTGCCACGTATTTGGGGCGTTGAGGGAGAGAGAGGAAAGAAGAAGTACAGTGGAATCCAGATGCAGGTTGATGATAGAAGATGTGCTTTAAGGAATAAACGAATATTAAAATTACTGTTCACAAGGAATAAACAATATTAAAATTACTATTCATAAGATTATTTATTTATTATTTTTATAATAAATAATGAGTTGTGTGTGGGACAGCCCAGTAAATGTATAGAAGTATAAATTTGTAAAACAAACACTTATATCACAATCTAAATTCAAATCTAAATCCTAATCCAATTTTAAATTCAAATCCTAATCCTAATCCTAAACCGATCTACAAACCAAACAGATATCGATCATTCCATCTAATAGTGCACGGGTTTTTTTCCTATAATCACAATTTTTTAGAAAATAATTTCCACACAATGATGATGTGTAATGAAATAATTGTTATAAAAATAGATAGTTGAGGAAAAGAAAAACCAATAGTCTAAGGTGATGTTTGTTTTTACAAAAAACATCTGAACGACCTTTTACTCTTACAGAGTCAGACACGGTCAGATGACAAAGTTGTTTGTTTTTCTCTTGTTAGTCAGACGCGGTCATAGCTAAAAAGATCTTACTCAGTATGGTCTAACTCATCGTGGCTGCTAATTCTAGGTCTTTATTTGATATAACGATGTTATACTTTGAAAGGGAAACGTCGATTGATCTTGACTTTGCAGCCGATCTACACAACTTATGGGTGCAGTTTATAGACTACACAAATTATAGAAAGTTGTTTATACGTGAACTTGATGGAGTGCCTCCATCACTGATGTCCTACAATTGTTATCAGTTTTTGCACCAAGTTTAAGAGAATGATTTTATTAAATTGTTAGAGCTGAGGAAGATGATCATTGAGACTTATCGTAAAGTGAATAAAAAGTTTGATTTTGTTTATGTTATGAAAAATAGGTGATTGGGTTGGTCATGTGTTGGCTAAATTGTGATTTCGTTAAAGATGATTGGTTTAGATGTGGGTTAGGGTCGGGTTAATAAAGTTAGTTAGTTATTTTGTGTATGCCTACTTTGTGTTGTTTTTCAAGTCGGTTTTTATGTAAACCTTTTTTTGGTTCTCCAAATGTATTATTGTTAATTATTGATTTGGTTCCTTAACCTTTGTGTGGTTATTGATTATTGTTGTTGCTCATATACAACTTGGATTTTTATGAGTTAAGTATATTTTTGGTAGTTTTTGTAATTCTCACCGGTCCTTTGATCGATTTCCAATCCTATTTTCTTTTAACGTTGGAGGTATTTTAGTCCAACCACTTACTTAAGGTACCTTAGGGACCATATATGCAACACTAATTATTTTTTCCTGCTTGATTTTGTCTACAAAACAACAAGTAACATGTAGACTTATTTCAAGGCATTTAGTGCAAACAATCCCAAAGTTTAGTCATAAATCAACAACACATACAACTATACAAGTAACTAGTTAAAGACTTATTACAGACCAATCAAAAGACTTGTCTTGATCAACAAATTTAAGAGATTTTCTTTTTACCAGAACCCAAACATCCAATTTTTACTTTTGGATTTGTTAACCCAACAATGGCTTTGGTCACTTTGACCAAACTGTATGGTTTCTTGACCATAACTATGTCTTCCTGTATGGGTCCTAATGATCTAAGAGCATAACGTGCTTGACCTGTTGTGTTGGTACCCCTACAACTTAAAGTAATTTTTTGATGTGGGTAGACGATCTGAAGTGGTATGAGGTCTGAGTAAACAAGGGCATGAAAGGATGTGTCATCATCTGATCCAATTATCGCATCTGCAAAGATGTACAAGACTACAAGGATAGTAAGGGCACACTTCCAAACACATCATACTAAAATGAATAGCAAACCTTCACTAACTAATACAAGAATTTTTAGGAAAAAATTGCAAATATGGTCCTTGAAGTTTCTTATGGCAGTTCTTGGACTAAACTGCCCTCGACGTTATTGTGCAAGTGGATAAAATATCGGTCAAAGGGGCATTTACACGTGGACCATTGGTGTAAAAGTGAGATACACACGTAGATTATAAAAACTAAATCTTACACCGTTTGTCCCTAAAGGTTTTTTTGTCTAATCAAATTCCCGCCTTCCACATGTCTTCCAAAGGAAGGTGTCTTTCAGGACTAAGCGTGTAATAATAGTGTTATTTAATGAACGTGACATAGAAGTTTGTGAATGTCAGTCATTGAGCCATCATATATGTGATATCTAATTATTAGATTCACTGTGAAACCACTAAAATGAGTAGGTTTTTTGCTCTTTAAGTGTAGTTACCCAAATCATTTTTAAACCATAAACAACCTAACATACCCAACAACACCAAAAAACCAATGTCTTTCCCATGTCTACAAGAACTTGCAGCGGCGCAAAACTCCAACAATTTGATTGACGCAATATCAGTCTATATTCAAAGGAAAGTAAACGATGATCTCTAGTTTGTAACTGGATTAAGTCATCTATGGGAGGTCTTATACAATAGGGTCAATGAACATAGACTGTTGGTTTGTTTTGTATGTAGATACGGATGATGATGTTAGGTTGTATCTTTTATGGTATTACGTTCATGGGGACGATGAAGTTTGGACTTGGGTAGCGATTTTTGTGGTTTTATTTAGACAAGGATGATGGTGATTCAGTTGTATTTTTGTAAGCCGTTATTATATGTTACTATTTATCTATCTTTTTTGTGTTTTAATTTGACCATGTTCTTGACCCTTGTTGGTTAAAAGCACAATCTGGCCATGGAATGTCATTTGATACAAGGCCTAAACCTGATAGAGAAGCCATGTGGGTTTATTGTCAAATGCACCATTCTAGAATAGGTCACACAACAACTAATAGAGGTTTGGCCATAACTAGTACATCAGGTTTAGTAGTAGGCCAAGGGTTGGGAAAGGGAAACATAACTACACTTGTTAGGGATGATTATTTAATTGGCTTGGGAATTCTAACATAACTGCAGCTTGTTTAGCTGGTGGTTCAGTTGCAACTGGAAGTATAACTCAACCTGAGGTCATTGATGATTGTATGTCTTCGCCAAGTACTGACAGTAGTAAAGATGAGATTGAACGACCTGCTACTCATGGAACAAGATCCCCAACCTCCAAGTCATTGACTAAGTAAACCACCTGAATTCTATGCAATGGTTTATTGGTTAATATACGAAACTTAATTGCTATAACGGCGTAACTTACTGATCTGGATACTATCTTGTTAACGGGATATATCCGGAATTGGCGCCACTCGTTCACTGTGTTCTTTAGATTTTTTTGGAAAGAAAGCTAGTGGATGAAAAGAACGGGGAGAGAATGGAGAAGGAATGGAAAGCGAAACTAGTTTTTTTGTTATGTTTTTTAGTTAAAGAAAATCGAGTGAAAAGTCAAATAAACTTGTACTTTGAGTTGAAAAAGAAAAAGTCAAAAGAGAGTGTTATTTTTATAATTATGTCCTTAAGTTTAAAACATACAACTAAATAAACGAGGGTAATATTGTAAATAAAGATAAAAATGTATTGTTACCTCCATCACCCGTCCAACTTTGGCTGCAACTTTTAGCTCTTAATATCTTGATATCACCATCCATTTTACTCTCTTTCCCTCCCACTTAATTTCTTACAAAAATCTTAAGAACACACATCACTTTTAGTTTCTTTACTTTCATTCCACTTCCTTTCCTATTTTTAACTTGAAAACATAGTGGTTGAGACGATTCCAGAACCATCCGATGATGACCACAAGCGAATTTTATATAAGCAAAAGTAGTAATCGGCGAGGAAATATGTGGAATGAGCATTTGTTGTTCTGAAAAAGAAATAGGGCATACTAGCCAATCCCACACGTGCGCTAAAAAAAGAAAGAAATTATTAATATGATGTACACATACATCATATTACATGATATGATTCGAAAATACAAAAAAGTTGCGATATCTCCTAAATGGTTTCCGGAGGAAGCACATCAGCTGAAAGACATGCTACGAAACGAAGAACAAGTGCAACAAGTTATGAGGTGAATCAGATCATAACAAGTGCATCAAAACCTTCAACATGATTTGATCGAACACTTGTCTCGTAATGTTTAGTTTTAGCTTTGTTTGTTTTGTACTTTGTTATGTATTTTTATATTCGTATTGTACTTTGTTATGTAATGTTTTAATTTATGAATAAAAGTTTTTAATTTAGCTTACATTTTTATTAATTTTGTACTTTACGTTTACGTTAATATTTATGTTTTTAGTTTATGAATAAAAGTATTTAAATAAAAAAATGATGACTAAGGTAAGTTGTTGTTACGGTTGAAAGGTGAGTTTTAAAATTGGAGAGAAAAAGCTGATGTGGTGCTGACGTGTCAGGTAAGTTTTGTGCAACCATTCTATCTAGCCTTAATCTATGTTTTTTGTTCTGATTAATAAGTTTAAGAGAGAATTGCAAAATTTGTCTTTGTAGTTTGGTACGCGTGATATCGATATTTCAAAAATTGCCCACGTGGCAAACCTTGGGGTCCGTTTTAGTTCTTGATCAAACTAAAATGACTGAAATATCCTTGTCTTTAACTTTAATAATTTTTTCTTTAATTTTCTTCTTATATTTTTCCTAGGTTTACACACACACACACACACACACACACACACACACACACACACACACACACATATATATATATATATATATATATATCAAAAAG
>BQNB010064976.1:0-32318 GCA_026074375.1 Tanacetum coccineum
GAAATCACAAGCAAACGCGTACAACACTAAAAATAAATAGTATATTTATCGACGTCGTCAATGACTTGAAAACACAGGGTGTTATATATTATATAAGTGAGAACACTTTCATTCTCATAAGGCCACGTCAGCTCATAAAACAAGACCACGTGGTGTGAAAAAATGAGCTCCACATTTATTTAGTGTGGATGATCTAGAAAATGACACGTCTGATGAAACTAGTGTGTCACTGTTGACCCATTTTCAAAGTTATATCTCTTTTACACTTGCTCAATCACACACATCAACCAAATAATTACATCCTCCACTTTCTTACTTTTTCTCTCTGCAAATCCGGCCATCGTGAACCTTTTTCAGGCGAATGGATGACGCCCAAATGCACGCCTCCAACACCTTAACTTCTTCACCTACCCCTTGTAAGTTACTTTTAGATCATTTTTTTACTTTGAGATTTCAATGTATGTTTTTTTGAATATATTAGATTTTGATTTGTGTGTGGTTTAGATTTGACCAGCTGATGGGGAGATTAGATGACATAAAGTGATCAAAAAGAGGTGAAGTTTCTTCATCACAAATTTCTTTTATTGAGTTATAACTACTCATTATAAAGTTTTGTTACTTGTTTGTTTTATTACATTGTCGACATTATGCAGGTTCATTCAATAAGATATAAGGTATACATTTTTCTTCTATTTTTAGTTAAAGCTTAACAATATTCTTTTTTTTCTTAACTTTTAAGTGTTATGTTGTTCATCAACTTTTTTTATTAAGTTTTTTATGAATTCATTTAACAATTAGAATCTGCAAATTTGAACTTCGAACGTATGTATTTTATTATCTTAAATTATTTGTTTTTTACGAAATAGTCATTGTAGAAGTGTACACGGAATTATGAGGGTGTATGCACGGTTGAGGTTATATTCATAGATATTTCATTTGACTTTTTGTTTTTTGTGTTCACAGCCACCGCCACCAAGTAGTGGTTGTTCCATATGGTGAGTGGGATATATGTTTGTGTCATGGTTTTTAATTTATGATTTTATGAATTAATAAAGTTAGTGATTAAAAAATAAACTGAACTTTCAAGAACATGCATGTTAGAGTGATTTATAACTTATGACATGTCGGAAAAAAAGTGTGCTAAGAAAAGACGGCTGTAAAAGAAAGTGCAGAGCATGGAGACGGAGACGGAGATGGGATAGTCATTATTATTGTAAAACATGACGGGATAAGCAAAGAAAAAAAGTGTCCACGAGGCTGTAAAAAGAGAAAGGGGCGGCTATCTAGCGGGAGTCGTTTCGGTTGTATGCCACGAGGTCCCTATGGACAAGGGGACAAGTGAAGCATCGCTTTTGGGCGCAGGCAGCCCTCTACCATCTATCCCATTGCATTCCATTGTCTCGTATTGTACTGTACCGTATCAGACCAGATACATCTATTGAGTGAGAGAAAGGTAATATATTGCATTCTATTTTCTTCATTTTGATATTGATAGGGATCCCCATTCATTCCTAGTTTCGGGATTGCTTTGTCCCTACCTAATACTTGGTAGTGGTTCTAGGGAGCGCAATGCTAGAGCACAGGAGAAATGAAGAGTAATGATTTTCGCAAGAAGAGCAAGGCCGGATCGGGACTACTATAGTGAGTCTCAAGTAGTGGTTGTTCCATATGGTGAGTGGGATATATGTTTGTGTCATGGTTTTTAATTTATGATTTTATGAATTAATAAAGTTAGTGATTAAAAAATAAACTGAACTTTCAAGAACATGCATGTTAGAGTGATTTATAACTTATGACATGTCGGAAAAAAAAAGTGTGCTAAGAAAAGACGGCTGTAAAAGAAAGTGCAGAGCATGGAGACGGAGACGGAGATGGGATAGTCATTATTATTGTAAAACATGACAGGATAAGCAAATAAAAAAAGTGTGCAGCAGAGCATGGAGATGCATGTACAAAGAGAATGGGAGTGGTGTCTTTTTAGTCAAACTGGAGTTGTGTAAAGTATGTAATGGGTAAAAATTAGTTGTTGTAAATTGTAATGTACTAGATGTAGGGTGGCTAAAGTTCGTGATTTATTTATAAACAAGAGAGTTGTTTTCTATTTCTATAATCTACAAGTATATATTAAAGGTTATATCTGGTTTGCGGAGTTTATGTAGATCGTGAATTAAGATGATGAGGAGGAAGATACATGGATTGGGGGAATCATGTTTGTGTTGCTAATAAATTTTAGCCCTTTTTTTAATTTTAGCAATATGAACATTCTCTTTTTGGTTTTGTGTAGTGTTCTTGCTAGATCTTTGCTAAAAATGGATTTTTTTTTGAATTTGACAAAAAGATCAAGTTTTATTTTTAGTTATTTGTGTTTACTTTCTAGATTTGTGTAGTAGATCTGATTTAAAGATATGGGTTCACTTCATTTTTTTCATGCTTCAAAGTTAGAAATGATAACATTATTTGTTCAGACTTCATTGATCTTTAAGATCTAGTATTTTTTTGCAAGAATTTAAAGTTAGAAAGCAAAGCATCATACTCTAGTAGCAAAAGTGTAACAGTTTTGAAAAATATTAAACCCCCACATGATAATAGTAGTAGCTTTTCTTAAGGCTAGGTAAGTGATGAGATATATGTTTAGTGATATACTTAAATCTTCAATCAAACTCATTATGCACAACAAATAGGTCCCAACAAGCCTTTTTTTTCCTGAATTTTGGGCCCAAATATCATGTGATTTGTTCATAAAGGTTATGCTGACATTGACATATAGAGTTGGTAGAGTGCGTTAGTGAATTATTGCTAGCAAATCTTATATTTTTTTCAATAATAACTTTTTTTTAATTCGCATTAGATCTACACTGATTTGCTGACCGCACCAATAACTGGACATAACAAAATATGCTTTAGATGACAATTCTATCTTTAAAAAACAATCTTTTGTTAACCTTCACTTGTATATTAGTTAACCTTGACTTGTATATTTTGGGAGTGTTTATCAGCCATCTTTAAAAATCGATCTTTTGTGCTTGTGGGCTGTGCGTAGCACAGCAATTAAGCTTTCCTAGTGTTAAGATAAGACCATAGGATTTGTAAGATCTCTTAACTGATTTTCTTGGTTGCTTGAATTAGTATATTTAAACTGAAAAGTCTACAAATGAGCTTTTTTTATTAAAAAAAATAACTAAAAAGAAAAAGGAGAAAGCAAATGAACTTTTTTCTTATAAAAAAAACACGTTGGGGTTTTATACTTTTATGAAAGTTTCAGATACACAGTTAACACTTTAGAAACTAAAATCCGTGTAACTATAGTTAATAATCCACATCCCTATGACTTCATGGCTACAGCCATCACATTAGAACTTGACCATTTCATTCATGTCTTTCTTTTAACAACGTTTCATTAATCTGCTATACAATTAGACAATTAGTTTCATATAAATTTGGTTGATTACAGCAGCTATAAAAGAGACCGAACAAAGATGACACCGGGTAAGATATTGCCTACACAACCTTGACTTTACGTATTATACCTTCATTATTAACCATGAAGATTGTTCCCCGAGGTGCTTTTAATGCACTCATTAAACACCTTCGCCCGACCCGATTTCTTTTGTTATTATTATACCCGGACCATTTAAGAGAGTATACACGTATGGGGCTACGTGTCTATTCTCTCCCAAAAAACACCGTCCTCATCATCTCTCACAAATAAATGAAAATGAGATTCAAGCTTTTCCAAAGTTTTGTTCAGATCCACAGAATATTAATCAAGCCCTAAGTATATATAATCTCATCCATTCCTTTGTTGAAGCTTCTTCCCACTGATCACCTACAATCTCTTTGGCTTCGCCGGCGATGCCGCTGATCTCTTCGTTGCCGCCATTCATGATGGGTGGCGTTGGTGGTCGGTTGGTGATGTTGGTTAGCTTAGGTGTTCGTTTGTTTGAACTAATGCTTATTGGCTTATCTTAGATATTTGTTGGCTGTTTTTGGGCTTGATAAATTCCAAGTAAAGCAGATACTTTTTCTAAAAATTGTATTTCTTGGAACTACGAATTTGGTGTTTAATAAGCTTCGATAATTGGTGTTGTCGGGTTTTTGTTAATTGCTACTCTTGCTGCCTCTTTTAACTCATGAGCTTACTGTAACTTGAAAGTGAGAAAATTGTATGTGGTTTATGTTTTTTGTGATTGCTGGGTTTCTATTTATGATTAAGATTGGATTTGGTTAGGTGGCGATGTTGATCGGTGTGTGACGATGAGCGGTTTAGGTGGGTGCCTTATACGAAGAATGAGAACACAAATGTTGGGTTTTTAAGATACTCATTGTTGGATTTTTGGCGATTGAATCATGGTTAGGCGTTACTATGTCGCTTGATTGGAAACAAGTTGTAGTAATTTCGTGTGCGCTGAAAGTTTTTACCATTAAGGTGGGTGATCCGTCCAAACTACACCTTAAAATATATAATATAATAAATATAAAATATATAGTAAGAATAGTCTAAAAGCAGAATCAATGAAACCGAGAAGTAGTATAGAGTGTTCCCGGGTCGTTTATCCCCAACGAGGCTGGACTGGAGAATCGATACAATCGAAGATTTGAGTTTGAAGGAAGGAAGTGATTTGAGAGGTTGAAAAAGTCAAATTAGATAATAACGAACAAAAACGTTTAAGAAAATCCTAAAAATTACGAAATTAAGTTGAAAAACGGAAGCACGAATCCCGAACAAAGGGGGAAAAACCTAAAATCTTTAAAAATAACCCTACGAAGAAATTTTCACTTCTAAACTACTCTAGGGACCAAATAACGAAGAATGAAAAAGACTAGACCGAAAACGGAGTTCGTTTGACCCAAAAACGAGTCAAGACAAAAAACCGCACCCGGACCGTTCTTTAAAAAGTTAAAAGTTGTAAAAATGACCCTACGAAAAATTTTATATTTTTCCTACAAACTAGATGACAAAATAAAATTTTCTAAAAAAGCAAAATATTTTTTTGATAATTTTTGTATTTTTTATGAATTAAATAAACTTTTAACGAAATTAAATTATAAAAAATATTAAACCGATTAACGAAATAATCTGAAAATATACAAAAAATTACGAAACCACTATGACAATCTTACTAAAATAAGAAACAAAAAAACAGCTTAAGCAATCAAGCCCGTAAATAAGCCAAAACAGTTATATAAGCTTAATGCCAAAAGTCCTTAAATACATAAGGCCTTGAGTCTTTACGTAAAAGACAAGGGCGCAGTGGTAAGAGTGGTGTTAAAAGGGGGGACTGTATCGATTGGTCCCGGGTTCGAGTCTTGCTCACCCGGGCCAATTGTCTTTCCCCTTTTTTTTGATTTTTTGAAAACTCAAAGAAGCAAATGTTCGTTAAGTCGTGGGGCTTAACATTTGTCTTTACTACTATTTGCCTGAAAAGTTGTCAATAAGCTAAAAATAAGCTTAAGTTTGGACAGTTTTTGGGGCTTAAATGGCTTAAAGCTGAAATTGCTAAGTCCTTTGGGACTTGGGGTCGAAATAAGCTAGGACTTGGACTAAATTAGCGAAGGGAGTTAAACACTAACTGAGTAAGCTACAAAAGGCTAGTGCTTAAGACTAATAGTGTTAGGACAGATTATGATGCAGAAAACACTAAAAGCTGAAAAGAAGGCTAAAGCTTAAAGTTATTGGGTCATAATAAGACTAGGAAAGCGTATATAAGCTCACAACCTATCTAGACTAACTTAAAAAGTCTACTAGAAGACTATATGGTTATAAATAAGCTCAATAAGCCAAATCAAAAAATAAGTGATCTACTCTAAGACATGCTGAAACAGCCCAAAAGGCAGGTTTGGTCTTAAATTAATTAGCCAACAAGGCGAAGCGTTTCAAGGTCTTGAACTTAGCAAGCTTATGCAAGGATTATAAGCTCTTAAAATATGCCAAGGGACTTGGGCTTAATATAACAAAATAAGACCAAAGAATAAAAGGGCTTAACAAATCTCCACCCTTGCACACAGGGGAGATTTAAAGCCTAATTGAGAGCTTATTTGACTGCTTATTAAAAGCTGTCAAATAAGCTCAATTGAAAAGAAAGATGAAAACGTTAAGGACCTAGCTTATAGACTTGTGCTCAAAATTTATGGACTTTTAAAACATCTTTAAATTGGCTGGAATTTTGATGTTGAAAAAAGGCTTTTTCCTTTTTTTAAAACTGTTACAAAAAAGGACTTGGGTGTTTTTGACTTAACAAAGTCAAAAAGACAAAGGGCTTGGACAGCTTGAAATAAACACAAAGATGCACTCTTTTTGAACCTCAAACTCACAATTCAAGTGCTTATGGATATAAGCACTTGTGATATCTTGAAAATCTCACAGTTACACAATGTCTTGCAAAAAACTCTTGAAAAACAAATTGCACACTAAAGTCTTTTTTAAAAAAGCTTAAAAATGCTTAAAAACTTAAGGTAAAACTAACCAAAATACCTCAACCCATGGACAAACCATTTTGACCCATTTTTAGGGTTATGCCAAACACCCCTTTACTTTAAAGCTGTCAAAGCTAAGTGGACTTAAAATCTATTTTGAAGCTAAAACTTTTAAAACCTTTTATCCACTTCTACTTAAAATGACCTAATTAAACTATTTAAGCTTTTAATTGCCTAGCTTATTAGTAAATATAAGCTACTTCTTCAGCTAGGCTTATACTACTTAATGACAGAATATGAAATCTAGTTGAGTAATTTGACTAAGACAACTTAAGACAATTACAACTATAAGCTATCTAGGCTAAATGCAACAGATTAAGCACAAGAATAAAAGAGAATAAGCAATATGTAATAAGCTAGGAATGCTAAATTGAAATTTAGAAAAGTAACACCTAAATTTTTGTTGTCTCAGTCACTAAGCCACTCTTGTAGAGTGAGTGGCTTAAAAAAAATACACCTAAGTGGCTCCCTAGCCTCTAAACCTTGAGCATTAAGCTCAATAAGCTTCTGTTAGCTTATTACTCCATAAGCTTCCAAACTTGAAATCAAATGATCAATTATGAACTAAAATGAACTGAAAACAGTATTTAATAGCTTTTAACAAGTTTTAAACTGAGTTTGAGCTTATTAATAAGAATAAGCTCAAAAGAGCTTATTGAGAGCTTAATGAGTGAAAATGGCTTACTATTGAAAAACAAAGAACAAGTAAACTTGAAAACGGAATGTTATTACTCAAATGACGAAGTACAAGCTTAAATAACAAAGGTACAAGTGACTAAAGCTGAATTTGAAATTTTAAGAGAAAATGCTTAAAAATAACGAAAATTACAAGCTGAAAATTAAAAACTAAAAACTACTTTTTTTTTCTTCTGTCTTCTTCCTCTTTTATACTGAGACCTTGTGTTAGTTGTGTGAGAGGGGGAAAACAAACAATCTTGGCCCTTCAATTCTTCAAAAAGCAATCTTGGTCGTCGAAATAAGCTTGGGGAGATGTGGGATTGCCAACTTGGCAATCTCACAGCTGGGAAAGTTAGTGGAGGAGGGGGGAGGTGAGTACCCATGGTGGTGGAGAAGAAACACAGGGTAAAAACGGGGTTTCACACCCGTGAGTTGGTTTGGGGGGAAAACAAGGGCGGGAAAGTTTGTTTGAGTTATAACAGGGTGAAGGTTTGTGGAAATGGCAAGTTAGGTCCCTCAGGGTGTTAAGTGTACTTGCAACCATGGTCCTTGTGGTTTAAAACTTTTGGGGACTTGGCAAAATTAGTCCCCAAGAGTTATATAACTAGTTGCACCCCACGTCCTTGGTGTATTACAAGTATGGGGAGTTGGCAGTTTTGCCCCCCCACTTGTTACTTTGCTTAATTGGCAATATGGCCCTTCTCTTCTTTTTTTTCTCTTTTCTTCTTCACATATAAGTTTAGGGATTTACAAGTTCAGTCCCTAAACTTATATTTCTTTGACTTTTGACCTCGGGGTTGACTAGGGTTGACTTTGACCTTGACCAGTTGACTTTTCTGTTGACTTTTTGACTTGATTGACTTTTCGGCTTCGATTTGGCTTTGTCTTTCACAGTCTTTTCCATTCCGAGTCCGGTTTTGTCGTTTTGGCTTTGTTTTTCGTCCTTTTCTTAGTTATCCGTTCCTGCACAATACAATTAGCAAAACAAGCATATATTTGGCATTTTAAGTCCGTTTTTGGTTATTTTAGCTCGTTTTTAAAGGTAAAAGGTATGTGTAATTAAGCACATACCAAAATCCCCCATACTAAGGTATTGCCGTGTCCTCACGCAATGTTATGAAGTAAACATTTACGAAAACTAAGAATCTCAATCCACAATTACCCACGGTTGTTGTGCCCCGTCTTTTTTTTAGTTAACTTCACCAAGTACTTCCCTAATTACTGATCTCAATTATTAGATGATTATGATAAACAATTCTTTGCAATTAATTATAAAAATTAGTTAATTCATGGATATAATTGTGATTCTATATATTGACATTATTGATGTCATTAAGCTTGTTCAATATAGCTTGAATTGTATGTGAACCTTGAACTTCTTTGAGATCTCACAAGATAATCTCTTATGTCATCTTGCCGTCATTTTGGATACTTGTGGACTTTTCGGACCAACATGCTCATACTTTTCTTGAGATTTGTAAGCTTGATATATAACATCTTTCTTGAAAGTTCTTTAACTAACACTTCGTGGCTTTATAGGAAGGACGTGCGGTTCATAGAGTTCGACTTTGCGAAAGTCTTGAAACATGTCTTGAGCTTTCTTGATTGTCTGTAGGTAAAAGTTTATCGAGTATGTGATGTGGCTATGATCTTGACCTTGTCTTGATCCCAATTGCTAGTGACCATGGTGAAGATTTAACGCATGAAAGGGTTAGGTGATAATCAACATGTATGGATAAAATGGCTTTGTCACATTCAATCGGAAATACAGGTTTGCTAATAACCACGATTCCCCTGATTAGTATAAATACTGCCTGTGATCAGGTAGAATTCCGAAGAATCTCCTTGACAGGGTTTCGTAGCTGTACTAGTCGTTCTCATTACCGGAGCATCTTAAAGCAGACAACACGGTATGATGGAACACAAAAAGGTAAACTATCTTCACGATTAGGCACCGTCTAAATTCGATAGTTAGCTAAGTTCTTCTGTCCAGATACCATATAAGGACTTCCCATGGGACATAAGATTGAAAATTGATTGTAGGAAAATCCATCAATCATAAGTTGCGATCCGATATCGAACCCAGTGTCACAAGTTTGATACCTTATAGGACTCACAAGTCTCTACAGCAGGCTTGTTTTATGTTGGCCCTGGAAGGTTTTCTATCGTACATTATGAATATTTTAAGATAAGTCACTACTGTGATGTTACTATTCTGCAGGCAATTCTCACATGGATAATGCTATGGACTTTAAGTCTATTACTTGTTTTCACAGTTGTCTGTGAAGCAATCAAATATTTTGACTAGTATCCTAATGAGATTTAATGGTATTGCCATCTCTTTTGCTATAGACTCAATAGTGCAATTTGGATTTAGTAATCGGATGCTGTTGGAACTGGAAGCAGATCTGATACCATTTTAAATACCAACTCTATATCAGCACGTAGTGAAAAGTCGATAGAAAATGCTTGTTAATCTTCTTGAGAAATGTAAACAAGAGTCATTTTAAGAGACCTTGAGTGGAATAGGGAGGGTTTGTTGCATTGCGTCACAAGATTCCATGACGATTGTCTGTCAATACCAGACAATATCTTAGTGGTGTGTCTGACAGTTAATGTATTGACCAGTTTTCTGCCTAAGGTAAGGAGGGCTTCTTTCTTTTCTCCCTTTATCTTAACTTTTCTTTGTTTTCATTCTTCAACCCCTCTTCTCTAGTGTATTACTCGAGGACTTTCATGACTAGGTCCTTGTTGGGTTTGTTTTTGTACTTTATCCAGTCTCGTCTGGCACCATTCACTTTTCTCACTTTTTCTCCTTTTTATTCATATCATATAGGATTTTCTGTTCTTAAACTATGAAGTATACTGGTCAGATCTCCTCTAGTTCTTACTGGATGGTATCATGAGACCAAATACATATACCTAATCCACCTTATAAATCTAATATATATTAATTAAATTGGTCGTCTTTTGGTTATCATTTACAGCCTTGAAAACACATTTGGAAGGCCTCCCACAACAAGTGTCATCCGATTATTCGGAAATGTTTAGCACATGAAAGGGTGAAGCTTTGCCACTTGTGTCCTTAAATTCACATATTTAGCCTTTATAGTGTATATAAACACTTTCTTCAGCTTATCATAAATGTCATAATCTATTGATATTTGGGATATCTTTGATTCATAATATTATTCTTTCACGGAAAATAATGTTCCATTTTATTATCAAGCGATATTGGAACATTTTATGGTTCCGTCTCAAAAATTAGATATTGGTAATTATGATGGTATTTTTGAGGTGCTTAATTTGAATTTTTTGAAGATTTACTAGAACTATTCTGTAAATTCTCAACTCAAAAAAGATATATGCATTTTTGCTTGTCTTACACTACCTTGTTCATTTTCCAAATTATTTGATATATATTTACAATTGAGATGACCTGAAATAGAGTAGGACAAATATGTCAAAGTCATATGTCGTATTACAAGCAGCCTGAAGTATTTCTGTATTCTTTCCCACATACAAACTTCTTAGATTCCTCATTTAAATCTCTTCTTTCAAGAGCTGTGATCAATCTCCCCTTGATCATGAGCTGAGGACCTTTCCTGTTAGTTTACTCCTATCTTCTTTTAGGCATGTATTCCGATCTTCCAAGATAGAAGCAATATCATGAAGATCCTTTCGAAACGAGAGGAGGTGCCCGTACTATATACGTATAGAGTCATTCACAGCTCCAGCAACTATTTCTTTGGAACTTGTCTTGATAGATGATTCCTTGTGGATTGTTGTATGCAGTGTATCGGGTAATTTTTGTGATGTCGGACCTAAAAGTCTCAGGCCTAGTGATATTAAGCTTCTTCTAGTAGCTTTTGACTCCCAGTTGAAGGTCTTCCACCCGCTTAAGAATGACAACGCGTCTGGTAAACATCCGCAATGCCACATTCAAGTCAAAAATGACATCTTTTTCTAGATTGGAGAGCTTCTTCTGAACTAAGAGAAGCATCAAATCTTTAATATCACGTAGATTAAGGTTCCTTGGGAAATGTCATCCTTCATTTGGAACTGTAGAGCCTTGCTGATATTCTATTCGAACTTAATCGTTCCTCAGATTACCCGTAATCATACCATTTATTTCTAAATTTAACTTGGGTTTTGCGCTAATGATTATTGTGATGAGAAAGAAAACATAATGCTGGGACTGCCTGTTACTTGCGTATCCATAAAAACTTTTTGTTCGTTTCTGGACCCAGTAAAGTGATTCCCTATCTATAATATTATCTATAAGGTACCTTCACTAGAATCCATAGCGAAAGGAAACACCATGTTTCTATGCACTGATAGTTATCATATTATCAGCCATTGGTTTTCGTTGTAGAAATTCCGTTATATTTTCTGCTTGAACTTCCACCTTTCAGATATTCAAGGTCGTTGTTGATGAAGTAGTTAGCAGAGATTACTTGACAACCCTGATCTTTAATTAATGGTAAAGGCTTACTGAGGTCAAATGGATATTCGTGTCCTTCAGGGTTCATCCAGTCAAGTTTATCTGTGACAACTTTATAACATTCTTCAAAGTGATACTCTAGTTCCACTCGACTCTTGCATGTCCCTTTGAGTAGATTGAAAGCTGGTCCAACGAGGTGTTCTTGTTGTCGATCTCAATCTTCTGATTTATTCATGCATATGTAGAGAAATTGATGGGGGATAGTGCTTATACAGCTCATCAAAAGTGCGGAGGAGCTTTTTTTTTTCTTTTTCCCTGGCTTTGGACATATTTTACTTATCCAAGTTTGTGATGGTCTAATAATCAATTTGACTTTGTAGTATTCAATCTCAATCTGGGTCGGAGGTTATTGGGTTGTTGTACCAGACATCCTTTGAAAGCTTTCCTCATTGTTGGGTTGATTCGTCAGTTGTTACCCCAAATCGTCTCCTTGTATTCAGTGGCTTCATCTTGTTTTGTGTCTGCAGTCTCAAAAACATTGGTTCTCTACTTGAGCAAACTTGCCAGATATTTGGACTAAGACTTCTTAGAGCCTTTGGAGGTGCTTGTGACTTTGATTATTTAGACTTAGAGCCTCTTGATGGTTCAACATCCTTGCTTGTCTTCTGCTTCTTCAACCCTTGGTCTAATCCAGCTGGAGGGTCTTCATCTTTGTCTTTGTCTTCTTGGCCTCTCTTTAACGAATATACTTTACCATAAGATTCGAAGAGGTCCTTGTCAAGCTTGTAAGATTTGACTAGTGTATCATAGTGATCTTTGTGTTCTTGAGCGCCTCGATACGATTTACTTTTCTGAATCTTGTCCAAAAGGATCTTCTTTAGCTCAAACTCAGTGAGTCATGCAGTTGCCTCATATGTTGATTTGGGTTGAGAGGAAGATTTAGGCAAGACGGTATTCTCGAGTGATTTAGAAATAGAGCTTTGAATCACAGGAGTGGCATAATCAGATACTTCCTTTGGTAGGATTTCAGGAAGTTGATTCTTGACTTCATCGTTGATGATCTCTTTTACAGACTTCTCTACAAGATCTATGTATCTCTTCCTTTCATCTTTTGCCTTCTTTTCAAATTCTGAAGTGTATGACCTGAAAGACTTCTTAATAGAGTCTTCAAGTCTTGAGCTAAGTTGAGCATCCATCATTACAGGAATTTGTGACTTTATCGTTTTGAGCAGTTGTGCAGAATAGTCAGCTTGTTTGAGTTGAGAAAGTTCTTTTTCCAAGGCATAAACTCTTTAATCGAATCTAAACAGGGATGAAAAATCTAGAAGAGCAGGGACTAAAGTTGTAGTTGTTGCAGTTGTTGGTACAGGAGTTGGTGTTGGTGTTGATTGTTATTGAAGAAGAGTGATTGGTGGACTTGTTGGAGGATATGGGTTTGATACCAGCTGTGTGCGATAGTTTCTGGGATTACCGTGACTGGGTTGTTGAGAAGAAGGTGGAGTTGAGGACATATGGTATTTTTCGTTCAAGTACGAACCTTGAGATGGATTCAGCACTGAAACGACTTCACTATTGGTGGCGGACGGCAGAGTTATTAGTGCTATCCAATTTCAGAAATTGATTTGCAAAGTCGGATGAAACAGAAGAACTTTGCATTGGATCTTCAGTCTTTTAGGTGTCATGAACAGTTGTGAGTGTTACATGTTCATCATCCTTGACTTGATCATATTTGGTCTGTTGAGTACTATTATCATGACCAGCATCCGTCATCTCTTCATCTTCTTTTCCTTGTTCTTTATGCTCTGTATCTGTTAACCTCACATTTACATCCTTTACGAATTCACATCATATCGCCTCATTCATATTATTGAAATTTTAAATCATGCAGGAGTACATACATACTATTTGTTATTTTCTTCTTCTTCGTCATCATTCTAATTGAGATTAAGATCCTCGTCTTCATCAGAATCCATCTTTTTAGTGTCACTTGCTTCTTTGTCATCATCAGCATCACTTTCAACATCATCTTCATCATCATCCTTGGTTACTTCATCACTGTCATCATCATTGTCATCAACATCATCATTATCTCCCCAAGATTCATTTTTACTCTTAGTTAGATATTTGGGTACACCGGGAACCCCTGGTTTAGCAGTTCCTTTATCTGTACCAGTTGTCTTATCTTCTTGCTCATCAGGAACCTTTAGTTGGGAACCAACTCTATCACCTAAGCCACTTGCATGAAGCTTATGAGTTCCTAGCTTGCTTTTCTTGAGAGTTTTCTTAAGCTGAGCAGCTTCAAGTAATGCCACATCAGATAGTAGATCCATGCCTTTGCCTCTATCAGCTTTAGCTGGTGTTTTTCTTCTTTGGTACAGACTCACTAGGAGTGTCTCTGATTGCAACACTTGTTGTTGGCACAGTAGTAGACTTCTTGGTAGGTTTCTTAGCTCGCTTTGGCTTCTCTGCAAGTACTTTTTCCAAGATATGAGATAGTTTCCTTGAGGATGAAACAACTTTCTTAAACTTCTTTGCTTTTTTAGGAGTAGCTTTTCTAGTAGCAAAGTCGTAGTAAGTCTTGTAATATTTATAATCTTTGACGTCTTGATTAATCATATCATCAGGAATCAGGGGGCTCCATACGGTGGAGCATCATTGTTGTATTGATGACATAATCTTCTATGTACCTAGTATCGGTGTCAGCAATGAATTGTGTAAAGAGTTGATTCCGGTTGTTTCCTGATTGTGATGGTTCTTATCTTTTGAGATGAAATGACTATGAGTAAACTTGGTGAATCTTAGGTGGGGCCATATGCTTCTTTTCAGAAGGTCTGAATCTTTTATCTCTGGTTTTATGGCTATTGTATGACTTAGAGTATTCCCAGCAGTAGACTCCAACATAGTCAACATTCTTCTTGTTGTACATACCCCACAAGATTTGAGCTCGTGATTCCCTGAGTCTATCAAGTCCTGTTGTTTTCCTAGAGATGCACCTATTGATGATCGCATCAAATGTTCTCCAAGGCTGGTGCATTTGATCAATATGGATTACAGATAGCATATCACACTTGCCAGAGTAACCAAGTTCCTGGATAAATGTAACCAATTCTTCTTCCGAAGGAGGTTCAACAAAGGCTTGATTGTGAAGTCTGGGACAAATCTGGAGAATTTTACGAAAGACTTCCATGTCAACTCAGGTCTTCTTCTTATCCAGCTTGAACCGATATGCATCTGTGTCTTTGATCTTTTAGATGGTGTTCCAGAATTGATGCATGTATACTTCAGGGACTTTAGCAGTGATCAAGAATGTAGGATAGCATGGAGAGAGTTTAAGAGCATCAAATGTAACTTGATATGTTTCTTCTCTATTCTTGCATTCCACTTTTCAATCTTTAGTCTTTTCTCAGAAGGAACCAAAGAATTGAAGCAACTTGTTTAGCGTCAACTGGATTCATGTTTCTGCTAAGAGTAGTCCAATACAGTTCATATGCAAGACAATTCATAGACATTAACTAGGCAGATTTAATCACATATTATCAGGCATTCAATCAAAGCATAGGATGAAGGACATTGATTGGAAGGTCAACTAACTAACAATTAGTCATACACATTTAATTTAACAACTTACATATGATTTAAGAAAGATTTAACCTAAGATGAGTTACCAAGTTAAAACATTTAGGAAAAAATCATCTTTTATGTATCATGTATAAATCGCCGTCCTTGACCATGTATAAATTGCCGCCTAGAAGGACTGTATAAATCGCCGTCTAAATTGGTGAATAAATCGCCGTCTATTTGGATGTATAAATCCCCGTCTATGGTCCTATGTATAAATCGCCGTCTAAATGGGAATGTATAAATCGCCGTCCATATGGGATGTATAAATTCGCTGTATTAGATATGTGTTATAAATCGTCGATTATAGAAATCATGTATAATGCCGTCTATTGATGCGTGTATAAATGTTGTTTTTATAAAGGCGTGTAGGTGTATAAATTCGCGTCTATAGGAGGCGTTTATAAAAACACTTTCTATAAGAATTTGATTTTTACATATTTCCATTTTATGGTTCTGTATTTATATTAATTTATATATATACTATATATATATATAATAACTAGCAAATCTCCAAAAATTCACCTTGATACAGGTAAATGTGGTTAACTAGGCAAAATCTACAAAAGGAAATCACTATATATATGAAGTAAAGTATATGATTCCAGGGGTCGTTTTCCCGGCAGAGGAAAGCAAATTTGAGAGTCAGAAAGACGGTTTTTGATACTTTGATGCTTAAATGGAAAACAAAGATTTTGCAGCTGGTTTTTAAATCTAGACAGTGTGAAATGTTTAGTACGTATGTTTGTTATTAATAAGTGATAGGTCATGTATATAATCCCAAGACGCTTTGTATGAAGTAAAACGTAGTATAGGGAATTATTTAAGTAGTTGGGCCTGTGGTTCAGGCATCTGAGCATTTTGTATTAAGATCCGGCCCAAAGAAAATCCCACAAGGCTAGTCCACTCTTGTAACTATATAAAGCCCTCTCCAAGTGTGTAGAGGGTGTTGCTCCTCATTTTCTTAATATTGTAAGTAACCATTTTCTTTGTTTCTCTCTCTAGCTCTTTCTCTCTTTAAAATATTTTCTTATTTTTTTGTTTTGGTGATGAAATGATATCATGTAACAAGTGGTATCAAGAGCAAAGGTTGGGTTTAGTGTTTTGTTGTAAGCTTATTTGAGCTTATTGTTGTTCTCGGCTTATTTTACTTCTTTTATATTTTTTTTCTTTCTTTTGTTGACATCACGTTTTGGTTTACTTTTGTTGATAGTGGTCTTACTTTTGTTGGAAAAAAAGGTTGTGTCTTGTTGACATCACGTTTTGGTTGACATCACGTTTTGGTTTTCTTTTTTTATCGATTTTGCGTGAGACTTATACACGGTTTGGTTGCAAAATGCTTATAGTCATTTTGTGTCCTGAGACGTCAAAAAATCAATACTGTTGCAGTTACAGTTTTTTTTGATGTATTTTTTTCGTCAAGTGATTCAACGCTTTCTTATAGGTTTTTTTTATTATTGTGGTTAGTATTGTAGCGTTTATTTTAAAAGCTTATTTTTGCGTTCAGCTCGCTATTTCCGCTACCTTAGTGGTCCTAACCGGTTTTGAACAAAAAGGAGACAAGATCCTAAATTTTAGCATATATGTACACGTTTTGTTGTGTGCTCAAGACTCAAAAGAAAGGGGTTGTATGTTTTTGGTTTTTTGTGAAGGACATCGTACTCTCGAGTTCTAGATTCCATCTCCGAATAGTCTTGTTGTTATTCAAGAACGATCTAGTTTTGTGATGATACATAGCAACGACGTAGATCAATTTCAAATCGACCAAGAAAATATGTTACTTTGGCATAGTAAGATCCCACATAACACACTTGAAACATTAAAATTACGGCTCCCTTATGTCGAACGAGCTTGCTACGATCTAGTAAACACTTTAAGGAACCAAACTAGCTTCTTCTTGTGTGACTGAACTGATTACGCTGTATCAAAACCAAGTGGCAACACGCTAGAAACTTTATCCACCGATCTAACATTTTCAAGCTACAACGCCGATCTTAGTCTCTTATCTATGAATCGAAACCAATTCATTCTAGAACAAATTCTTCACGTTTTAAGACCAGTTTCGGATCTTTTTCGGATTCGATAGTGGCTGTGACGGTAAAACTTGGGCTTTCGTCCATAAACGTTTAGTGATCGTGTCGCCGTTTCGATCATCGTGGTATATTCACTTTACGCGTCGATAAATCCTGTACAAGTCTCAATCAAAGTATAAAAGGAAACTCGGTTTTATTTTTACATTTTCAAAATGAAGGCGTGTAAGGAGGGAAAAATTTTAAGTAATTAAAATTCGAAATTTACACTGAGTGGTCCGGGGATTTAAAGACCCTTTCTCATAACAGTCCATTTCTTTCTCTCTATTAATCCTCATTGTTGAAGTTTGTTCATCCGTTTTTGTGTGCCTTCCAAATGTGCAACCAAATTTTTCACGTTTGTCTTTTAAGACTCCTCGAATCAATAACAAGAGTTCAAGTTCTTCAATTCAACAACGATTTCAACCTCAATTAATCATTTTTTTCATGGTTTCTTCTAGATTTTGTAAAATCCCGCGAAAGATTTAATTTTTTTTCTCTCGGTTTAATCTAAGATTTGTAAAATCCTGTGAACGTTAATTAAATTTAATCCACAACAACAATCACTTTACCCATAAAGATCCTTGTTTATCATTCACATCATTTTTGCAATGTCGTCTCAACAAGACATGTATGCAGTCGCGTTCGGAAAACCCGCGCACGCCTATGCTTAACAAAGAGAACTACGTTCCATGGTCCTCTCGTCTTCTCCGGCATGCAAAGAGTATACCAAATGGAAAGTTAATCTAAAAACTACATATTAATGGTCCATATGTCAGCACGGAATAATTCCTGAACCAGGTGTGATGCAGACCGTGAAATACCTATTCTGAAAACGTTTTCAATGAATCAAAACTGATGATGAACTCACAGAAGCATAAATTAAACAGATGGAAGCAAATGATCAATCCATTTAGACTATTCTTCTCAGTCTTCTTGAAGACATCTATGCTGCTGTTGTGAAACTGCTCAGGAAATCTGGTTACGTGTGCAACAATGATGAAAGGTTCTGATATTGGATTCAAGAAAGAAGAAGGAGGGGGGGAATGAAATAAGTTGGTGTTTAATGAATGGGAAAAGTTTACTTCCACTGATGGATTCCGAATTGAGTCTTACGTAGCCAACGTTTCTCAAATTGATGAATGATTTCAAAGAGAAACATACATTTCCAGGAAAAATTGCCCAGTACTCTCAAGTTCCTATCAAACTTACACAACCAGAATGGAGTTCGACTATGTTACCATTGTTCATCATAACAATAGGACATTGCAACTTCAGATTTACTCTCTGTTGTATGATTTTTGATAGTTCAATCAAAAGAGGTAGATGGGTTTATGAGCCAAGAGCTGATACGACTTGCAAAAAACAAATGATCCGCATAGCACTCATGGCAAGAATCCCACATTCATTTCAATTATTCCAAGTGTTTCACCAGATCAACAATCACCTAAGTTCCTACATGCAACAACCAACAAAAACCCATCATATAACAACTATCCAAGACCACCACACCACAAGATTCTACCTCAGAACTACATGAACATACCAATGCAAAAATACCCGATAGACATTACGAAGATCCCACACCGCCAAAATGAACATTGGCTACTGTTCTAATGGCTAAGACATTCCAAACTAATATCTAATCTCTCACCAACCAACATACAAACTGCAGTGAATTTCATCAAAACTCCTAGTATAGGACAGAGGTGCTACAACCAGGTATGTAATATGGGTCAAGGACAGACAAATGTAGATGGTTTGGAGGGAATGGTGGGAATCAGTTTAGACAGTATGCTAGGTAGAATGTTAGGAATCTGAATGGGTATAATGCAGTAACTGAATGTTGAGAATCAGGGTTGTTCAGAATGCGTTACGAATCTGGTGTTCAGAATATTGGGAAATAGAAAGGCGACTATTTATTATTCGAGGATTACTAAATATGAATCCATAATGACGATATATGGTATATTTGTCAGCAGACGGACTGAAGGGTAATGCAATTGGGAATAATGTAAATCAGATAAGGTGTTCCAATTGTGAAGAGGTGGCGTCATTTGCTAGGAACTACATAAGTCAGACCACAAGGAGAAGGGATGCTTGCTTATCTTCAGAACTCCGTTATTGATTTGCTCAAAAAAGAAGATGCAAGGAATTCCAACTCCATAGCTGAAAGTGTTTGATTTGTATGCTGCCTTGTCAGCCGGATCTTGATGAAAATATAAGGTAGTCAGAATGCTAAACTGGGCATTTTGATGGCTAATTTGCAAGTAAGCATCTGATCAACGGGTACTCAGACTGACTAAACGATCTACGGCGTCTATTGCTTCAGTTTTCGGATAAGCTAAGGTTATACACAACTATGACAACTAGCGCTTTTGATAATTGTGATATGTATTAGTTGTTTATCAAGAGGAGATGTTATAATCTGCACTACTACGAACAACAATTCCTTGTAACCTCACCCTAAGTGACAATTACAAGAGATAGATTGTAATAGATTAGTTTCGAGAGAGAATACTCTCATAGTGTGATACAAGAAAGGGGGATACGTAGTTCAACATTTCCGTGGCAAAATGTTGGGAAAACACGTGCTTTAACTCTGAATTTCTTATATAATAATTTGGCACTTGAAGTGAATAATGGTCTAACTCGGTCAATCGGCTAAATGAAAGCAACATAATGCTGATTTGACCACTGAGCTTGCTAAGATATAAAAATCCTAGAAATGTATTTTGATAATTAGTCAATGAAAAATATGGACAGAATTGAACAGATGTTATCAAAAGTCTGTTTATCAAAGATTCAATGTCTTACTAAAAAGTTAAATGCTCTTCACTTAAGTTCCCGGTTAGGTAAAACAAATAACGGAGTTTGAATGAAGGGGGGGAATTAAAAAAAAATTTCTAATTTATATAAAATTGCTTTCAACGGAAGAAATAATCAAATCTATTTGTCTCTTCTTGGAAGAAAATGAAAAAAGTTGAAGTATGATTTCAAATTTCGCTGAAGTCGAGCTTCTTGAATAAACAAATTTATAACTTGTGATATATAATGATAAAGGAATTAGATAATATTTTGGTTAAAATGGGTGCAATATAATGCAAACGTCGCTCATGCTGCTCACTAGCTCATGACTCAGTGTTCTTACATTCCGTAACAAAAATTGGGCTTAGGCGGTGTTGCTATATCGTGTTGTGTTATCTCTAAGCATTGCTCTTGATGCTACGAATCTGGCGGCGGGGTGGGGGGGTATCGACGGGGGGGGTTGGATGAGGATGGCTGATGGGTTAGGTGGAGGGGTGGCGTGCGCGGGGGTGTTTGTGAGGAGGATTTAGTTTTGAGCGGGGGGGAGTGGGGTGTGGTGGGGGGAAGATGGTTTGTATTTTGGGGGTGTTTGTGGGGGGGGTGAGGGGGGGGGGGTAGTGGGCGGGTGGGGGGCGGTTGGGGAGTGGGGGTACAGGCTGGTGGGAGAGAGTGGTGGTGGGGGTGATGGGGGGGTCGTGCGCAGTCGGGGCGGGCGGAGGGGTAAGTAGGGTGGGTGGGGGGTGGGTGAAGTGTTGTATTTTGGTGTGTGTGTGTGTTGTATTTTGTGGGGGGGCGGGGGTGTGGGCGGCTAGGGGGGGTGGGGAGGGGGGTGGGGGTGGTGGGGTGGGTGGGAAGGTCTCCGGGGTGGGGAGGGTGATTTTTTGTGGTTTTGGAAGTTGTCTAGGTGCAGTGGGGGAGCGGCGGGATGCGGGGGTGGGGGGGGGGCGGGGGGGTGGGGTGGGGGTGGCTGGGGGGGGGGGGTGGTGGGGGTGTGGGGGAGGGGGTCGGGGATGCGGTGGGGAGTGGGGACGGGGGTGTGTCGTGGGTTGGGGGGGGGCTGAGGTGGGGGGGAGGGGGAAGGGGGGGGGAGGTGCCGGAGGGGTGGGAGGGTGAGGGGGGGGTTCGGACTGGGGGGTGGGGGGGGGGAGGGGGGGGTAAAGGTGGGTGGGGGAGGGGGGGGGGGGCTGGGGGGTCCGGGTGTGGGTCTTAAAGGAGTTGCGAGGTGGCGGTTAGGGGGGGTATTGGGGGGGGGGGGATGGAGGGGGGGGTGGGGCAGGGTTGGGGGGTGGGGGTGGGGGGGTGGGGCGGGTGGGATGGGAGGTAGGAGGGGTAGTGGTTTTGTGGGTCGTTGTGGGGTGGTACGGAGGGGTGGGGTTGTGTGGGGTGGGGTGGTGGGGGGGGAGTGGGGGAGGGGGGTGGCGGGTGGGGGGTGTTGGGGAGGGGTGAGGGCGGGTGGGATGCGTGCCGGGTGGGTGGTGTGGGGCTCGGGGGAGCGGGTAGGGTCGGGGGGGGGGATAGGGTGTGGATGGGTGGGGAGGTGGGGTGTGGGGAAGCGGAGTGGGGGGGGGGTTATTGGGGTAGGTGGGGGGGTTGGGGGGGGGGGGGGGGGCGGATGGGAATGGGGGGGGGGCTGGTGGAGTGTAATGGGGGGGTAGGGGGGGCTGGGAGGTGGGTTATGGGGGGGGGGGGGGATTGTGGGGGGCAGGGGGGGGGCTGGGGTGGGCTTAATGGCCTAAATTTTGTGTCTTCAGATTGGGGGGGGGATGTTAGGGGTGCAGGGGTTGGGTGAAGTGGGGGTGGGGGGGGGGGCCCCAGGGCGGGTTTTTGAGGGGGTGTTGCGGGGTGGGGGGGAGGGGTGTAAGCGGGCGTGAGGGGGGGGTGTGGGGGGGGAGGCGGGGGGGGGGTGGAAGGGGGGGGGGAGGGGTGCGGGGGGTGGGTGGGGGAGGGGGGAATAGGGGAGGTTGGGGTTGGGGGATGTCTGCTGAGGGTGGGGACGGAGGGGGCAGCGTGAGGGGGACGGGTGTGGCCGATGTGGTTCGATGGTTATTATTTGTGTGTTGGTTTTTTGTTTTATGTGATGTTTATTTGTCTTTTTTTGCTACTTTATGGTCTACTCGCTTTATTTTTGTTAAATGTTTCTTT
Organism: Tanacetum coccineum; assembly: GCA_026074375.1. Taxonomy (NCBI): domain Eukaryota; kingdom Viridiplantae; phylum Streptophyta; class Magnoliopsida; order Asterales; family Asteraceae; genus Tanacetum; species Tanacetum coccineum. Next base: position 22,234 of record BQNB010064976.1, read on the forward strand.
TTTGCTTCTATTTATTTCTATTATTTTGCTTGTTGTGTTTTTTGTATAATGGCAAGAGTGTTTTTAGATATGCATGGATCACTCCTGTTGTACATGATTCGAGAGACACTGCAACTTGATCAAGAGAGTCGTCCATTTAAAAAATGACAACAATTGAACAAAGAAATAAAACCGGCAAAATATACAAAGATTATCATCTTTCGAGGCTTTTTTTTCTTCAACCGGCCAAGTCACAAGAAGAGTGTACTTTTCTACAAATACTTCCAAATACGGCCACTGTTTCACATAATTCTATTTCAATACCAAATGAAAAAATTTAGATGATATAACTCATATAGTTGGTTGCACGAAAAATTTCTAAATGACGTATAATGCACCATTGTCGATCGTCAAACGTGTATATCAAATATAGAATGACTTTAGTTACACATCAATTGGTGTCTTCTTACTGGTCATCAGGAGATTCACAAAATTTTAAAAGATGAAAATTTTCCTATCGTCAACCAAGTGGATTGATATGTGTGAAAACACATATCCGTTTTATATCAAAATTGGCCCTAAAAAGATAAAATTGTGCTTTAGATGCTATTGTATATTGCCTGTTTTGTCTTTTGATGTGTGTAGGTGACGGATATTGATATATCACATGAAAACCGGTCAAAACACGGACTCAAACATGGACCACTCGAGGAAAAGGAAAGATGTAAAAGAGCCAGAAGAATGCTTTCAAAGTCAAACATTGGTCAACCCTTGGTCAACCAAAGTCAACCATATGAAGACAAAAATCCTAAAAATTCCCAAAACAGTCCCTCAAAGAAAACCAAATTGCAACAATGGTTCCCTAAACCCTAACGATGTTAACTCTTTAATATATAAAGAGTTAACACCCGTTAACTCTTATATACAAGCCTGTTAACCTAGCCCATGGCCTAATCTTTTATAAGCCCAAAGTCAGCAAGTAAAAAACTCAGGTAAAAGAAAAGTCAAACACCCACCCTTTTATAAAAGGGTTAAAAAACGCGGGGAAGAAACGGGAAATATAACGTTTTAAGCTGTCAATCCTCTTCTCCCGTGTTACTAGTGTTTAAAACAAAGGGCAAATGCAAAGTAACTATGTGGCTTCAAGATTCAAGTGTTAAAGTGACAGCTGGCAAAGGAAAACGTCACCAGACTCTCTCAATTTTGGGCTAAATCCAGCAAAAGGAATGTTTATTCCGCGGGTTTGAATGAAGATACATCTACCAAGGATATCAAATTTTTTACTGATTTTGCTTGCAAAACAAATACATAGCGTCTGACCACTATGGTGACCATGCTGGCAATCCGTTTTGTTGTGTGCTCACTCAATTAATCCAACGGTCATATAGGATCCAATGATTGGAAGAAGGAAGGACAAAGTGATCACATGCATGAGGTGGGGCAAGATGTCTAGAAGCATCCTTGGAAGGCTATAAATAGCAAGTTAACTCTTCATACTTATTTCCTTCTTTTTCCCTGTTTTTTTTGTTTTTTTAGATAAGCTTATAGTAATTTTAGCCGTATGTAACTTTTCTTTTTAAATGTAATGTCTTATTAAGCATTTGTAGTTTAAATTTCAAGCTTAAGTATTACTCAATGTTTAATTCATAAAAATATAAATTATCCCTTCTACGCAATCTGTTTTTGACTTAATTATAAACTCTCAAATCTCTCAATTACTCATGTTTATTGTTTGATAAGTTCCTATAATCTCTTATTAGATTTTGAGTCTCTAAGCTCAAAATCATTTCCTTATTCTACTTAAACAAAATAAAATTAGCTAAATACCTTTGCCTAAATGGATTTGAGTTTTTGGATGATTGGGAAAGCTTACTTCTCCGGAGGGAGCTAATGGGACTGGTTATTGATACTCGCGTAGGAGCAATGCTAGACATCTCATTTGAGCCATTTTATATGCCTTTGCTCGCGCCAGCATCTCTCGCGATCGCGCTTGTGTTGTGTAAGGTTCTCCTGGATTTCTATTTAAGTCTTAACTTTCTATGTGTATAATTGCTTGATTTCTGGTTAGAGTAACGCAATCTGTGCATTTAATACTGTTTCATGTGTGTGTGTGTGTGTGTTGATACATGTAATGATCGTGATCCTTTGGGTTTGTGGATTTTTGTTGGTGTTGACAGCATTGCTGTGTGTTTGTTGATATATTATGTCTGTGTGTGTGTTGTGTGTTGAAAAACTGATATGGTCAGAGAGAGAAATAATTGTCATGGTAGAGTGTATGTGGTTGTCGGAGTGGTTGTATGGTAGTTTTTTTATGCTTGGACATATTGTTATGGAGTTCATTTTTAGATGAGTAAAAGATTGCCGAGTCAAGACTATTGTATTAAGTATATGTGTGTTATAGATTTCAATTTCATAAGTTGTTAGGATGGTATTGAGAGAAGAACATTTGTAGGCGTGTAGTTGTCTCGCTCGCTCGCGCACGCGCACGCTGTATAGTGGATTAATTGATTGATAAAAGTTTCATAAGATTTTCTAGCTTTGGATCTTGAATTCTGTAGCATTTAAATCATTGTATAACGTAGGATTTTAAAGACTTAATTGAATCTAGCTTTTATAAGTGTTTTTGTAAGGCCTTGTTTTTGGTGGCGCTTGAAGCGTGATTAAAGGAACTAGTCATAGATAGGTCTGCACTATATGAGGATAGAGGATGTTGCGTGTGTCAACTGCATGCAGGTGTGTGTGGAAAAGCTCAGAGGGAGCAAAGAGTCCCACAATTCTAGCTTAAACTCACAAATTGGGTCATTTGCAGTTATTAGGATTAGATTTTCGTGTGTAGCACACATAGGTTCTCCTCGCGCTCACTCGCTAATACATTATAGAGATACTGTGTGTCCGAGAACCTCAAACCAAAATCATCGCACTCACATTGTGTGTGTGTGTGTGTGTGTGTTTTTTTAGTTGTGTTAAAGTGCCCAATTGTTCTTTTAAGTCTGTTATCAAATACTCTCAACACAAAACTCAGTAACTGTGAGATAGGTTAAATTTGTTTATCACAAGAGCTTTTTGTGTGTAATCTCTTGTTTGCAAACTGCACTCTTTTAAAGTGTGTCAGTGTAGATATTCATTAAGCTTTTAGTCTTGCTCTCTGCTCTCTCTAGTCAAGCTCTTAAAGTTGAAGTGCTTTCTCTTTGGCGCGCATAATTTAAATTTTAGAAAGGCAAAGTTTGCATCTGGCTGTTTGGGTTTAAAAATTTCCTATAGCGTTATTAGATTTTTATGTCTTAAGGCTTCTTATAATATAGATAGAGAGCGCGCTTCATTGGTACTATTTAAGTTTAGCCTTCATCTAGGTTGTTTAGGCTCGCTTAATAGCAGCTATGTTCACTGAGATGAGAGATAACTTATGTGTGTGTCTCGCACTTTTGAAGTTCTTAAATTTGATGAACGCGTCTCTCGCACAAGATAGAGATATATATATAGATAGAACAGTTAAGTGTTTGTTTTCTGTCCTTTTTAAGCATTTTTATAGCCTTATTCAGTATATGTCATAAAAGCTTTCTTTTATAAAAATTGTTAGTGTGTTTAAGAGAGTATCTTATATACTAACAGTGTCTTTTATAATGTTTTCACAAAAAATAAAAAAAGGGGATGACGGGAAATCGGGGAGTGTGAGCATAGGCTCGAACCCGACTGGACCTCAAAACCCCGCTCTCACACACGCGCTCTGAAGTGCCTCACACCACAACAACCCTGATACGATGCCTGGGCGCGCACGCGGCGCGCACTCTTTTATGTAAGGTTTAGATAGAAATTTTAGGGTCTAGTATAGTTTTTCCCTTTTAAGCGCTTAATAGCTTGTTTGGAGCTTTTTACACAGGTGTGTGTTTGATAAGCTGTGTATGACGTAATGGGCTTAAATTGTCCTAGGTCCGGTTTATTAGGTGTCGCTAGAGGAGAATTTTTCAGTTAGTTTTGATTCGATACAATTTTTTATAATTAGTGTAGTATTTTTTAAACACTTTATTTTTGTGCATAACGAAAGGAGAAACTCTATGATATATAAAGTTAGAAGAAAAATTATATTTCAAGAGGAGAGAATAAAAATATATAATGTGTGTGTTTTTCTAGAAAATTTTCTTTTATTGTGTGTAAAGTTTCTTGTAGGATATAGAATTTGTTAAGCTTTTGTGTGTGTGTGTGTATAAATGTGCAAAATTTCCAATTTTTAAAAGAACGTGCATTCCATTTCCGTTGTCGTTTTTCGTGTTTTTAATTCCGTTTTTGTTTCTAGATTTTGCTTTAATTAATTAAATCTTACTTTTTAGTAATTAGTAGTACTATTAAAAGAGAAAATTTAATTTTAAATTTAATTTTGGAAATTTTGGGTTTTTAGTTACCATTTAGGGTTCCCGTTTTACATTTTTAGTTAAAGTTTGATTTCCCGTTGTTTGTTTTCATTTACTTATTTTAATTGTTTTTTAATTCGTAGAAATAGATAATCAAATCAATCTTTGTTTCCAATTCAAATCATTTCGAACAATAAACGTCGGTCTTAATTTCTAATCGTTGGGGAAATAACGACCCGGGAAATCAGACTTACCGGTAATATAGATCATATTATATTTTATATATTGTATACTATATATATATATATATATATATATATATATTATATATTATATATAGATTTATAAATTATATTTGTGAAGCTTTTCCTTTCTACTTTGTCCTCTAAGGGTTGGTATTGGTGTAATTTTCTTTCATATTATATTTTATTATTGAATACTGAAGCATTCTGTTGATTTACTTAAGCAACCATTTTTTGGCGCTGTTGCGGGGATGTAGGATTTGTGGTTAGATTTCTCTCGTTTGAAGTTTGTCAATCGTGATTTGGAGAACCTTTCGTCTTTGAAAGTTACGCTTTTAAGAAAATCAAAAATATAAAAAAAATTAAAATAAAAATAAATAAAAAGTAAAAAATATTTTTCTTTTCTTTTTAGTAGAAGATTAAAAACAAAAATACAAAAATATTTGCTCTTTTAATTTTTCTTGTGAATTTAAAAGGTTACAAAGTTAGTAAAAGAACACCAACAAATAATACCTTCAATTGAGGTATTATCCATAATAAGTTCCCAACTCGAATAAAAGATTTAAAAACTTACCATTTGTGTCACTTACGAAATACGGCTCACCTTAAAAAGTAAAATTTTTAAGAGCTACCGTGAAGTAAGTTTGATTATTTGGTTCAAGTTGTCTTTCTCGTTGTCCGTTAAAATTAGATTGTGAATAAACTTTTGAAAAAACCCAAAAATATTTTTCTATTTTCTTTAAATAGTGCATGTGCACTAGACGTTCTAATTATCCTAATAATTCAAACGTCACAATTCCAAGACGTCGAAGAAAACAAGTTTCTAAACTTAGTCGAACCCGAATTCGAACTATTGTTGAAATGTCTGAGTACCATGGACGAGCTACTCCGTGCCCCACGGAAGGGTTACAGAGAAGCTATTGTGTTTTACAGAAATCAATTGCGGACTATTTTAGTTTAAGGACTAGATTTGCTTTCAGTTGGTTCAAGCTAACCCGTTTAACGGTCGTGAGAATGAGAATCCTCATGCTCATATCAATAGTTTCAAGAGAATTACCTCGACTTTACGATTTAGGAATGTGCCTAACGATTGTGATAAGCTTTGTGTTTCCATCTTCGCTCGATGGGAGCGCTTAAAACTTGTAGAGAAGAACCACCAATCAATCTTGACTTGGGAGGATCTCGTTACCAAGTTCGTAACCAATTTTTCCCTCCTACGAATACCACTCACTTAATTATAAAAGACTGCAAAATTTCTAGTTTTAACAAAAATTAAGGAGACTTTTAGTGAAGCATTGGAACTAATTTAAGGAGTGCTTAGAGCAGGTCCCCATCAAGGGATTTACAGAGTTTAACTCAAGTTGATACCTTTTATAACGGTTTTTAAATACGAGATCATGAACAAGACTCCTTTAGATGGCCGCGGTGGGTGGAAAATCTTTTGAGTAATAAAATGACTAGAGAGGCTTTAAAATTAATTGTGAATAAATCAAAAAGTTCGTTATTCTCGAGAGTCAAATGTTTAGGATTGTATGCTACTTCTAGTAAAACTGGTTGAGAAGAATTGATAAGCTTGCGGATCAACTTTCGACCTTAGTCGAGATTGTTTCTAAAAGTTGTCACTCCCGCTCCGGTTAAAGCGGTTGAGGAAACTTGCGTTACTTGTAGTGGTGCCCATTCTTGGTATAATTGTCCGGACGACTCGATAAACAATCAGGTAGTGTTTTTTTTTGTTGGCGACTTCGGGTACTTACAATCATGTTAACCCTCCAAACGTGTTAGTAATCATAAATGGCTTGACACCAGGTTTTGCTCCGGTGCAAAACAATGGTCAAATAGGTTTAATCTCATGGTGGTCAAGTTCAAGGGAATAATATTAATCGGGGGGAAATAATTTTCATGGAACCTCAAGGTTTTCAAGCTCAACAATAAATCACTGCTCACCCAACCATTTCTCCCAAAAACCACCCCCAAAATTTCAAACCAATCTTTTCACATCGTGACCGTAGTTAATCAAGCTTCAACCAACGAAAGATTTCCAAATGCCACTTTTCAAATTACAAGGAGGAATAATGATCAGATGTTAAGGAACATGCAAAATCAAATCAACTCGTTGAAAGGAGACCTTAAGAATGAAATTCAAAACACGATAAAATCTCAACAAGCCGTCATGATGAATCAACAAACTACTTTTCAAAATAATTTGCAAAACATGATTATGGGTTTATTTCAAAACAGGCACTCAACTTCGAGGATACTATCTTCCGGGTTATACCATGTTCCGCAAACCCGAAGGGTGAGATGAAAGCGATCACTACTCGAAGTGGTGTTGCTTACGAGGGACCCTCGATTCCTACTAATCCTTCTCCTAAAGAGGTTAGTCGAACGAAAATCCGAGGGCCAAACGGATAAAAGAGCAAACAAACATTTCCAAGAAAGTTCTGCTCAAATCCCACCTCGGTTATCACAATTTCTATTCCATGGCACACGATGTTCCAAAAACTTTGCCTAAAACCACTCCCATTCTGGAATCCAATATTCCGAAGAGTTTACCTAAGCCAAATATTCCATATCCTTCACGACGTGATGATCAAAAATCTTGTGACAAAGCTTTAAATCAAATGGAGAAGATCTTCCAAATCTTTCAAGATTTGCGCTTCGACATTAGTTTCGCGGATGCTTTACTTTTGATGCCAAGATTTGCTCCTACGATTAAGAGTTTGCTCATGAATAAAGAAAAGTTGCTTGAGTTAGCTAAGATACCGTTGAACGAGAATTGCTCGGCGATGCTCCTCAAAAAGCTTCCCGAAAAGCTTGAAGATCCCGACAAGTTTCTTATTCCATGTAATTTCCCGGGAATGGATGTATGCCACGCCTTGGCTGATCTTAGAGCAATCATAAATATTATGCCTCTTTCTATTTGGAAAAAGCTTTCTCTGCCGAAACTTACACCAACTCGGATGACTTTAGAGTTAGCGGACCGATCGATTACTCGTCCTAAAGGACTCGCCGAAGATATTTTTGTCAAAGTTGGGAATTTCCATTTTCCTACCGACTTTGTTGTTGTCGATTTTGAAGCCGATCCTTGAGTTCCTCTCATACTTGGGAGATCCTTTTTGAGAACCAGCCGTGCTTTAATCGATGTATACGAAGGAGAGCTTGTTTTAAGGGACGGAAATGAACAAATAACTTTTCATGTAAATGGCACGTCAAAACATCCTCAAAAGCATGTAAACGAGTCAATTAAAATGGTTAATGACACATGCAAGGATAGTTTCAAAAGGTTTACCGACGAACCCGCTCTAGTTTGCTAACCTCCATCAGAAGATGTCAACAATGAAAAAGAAAAGCAGGAAGTGAAGAATCTCACAGAGTCGACGGCTAAACGCCAAACTCGTATCACACCTTGTTTGAAGAATTTTAGAGTTGTTTGCAAGGAGAGCAGGTTTCATTCAAACAAAACACCTCAAGTTTCTTCAGTTTTTGCAATCACATCCACTTTACCATCTCTCGAGCCCAAGGATTCTCTCATAATGGGGGACGAACACCTTATTACTTTTAGTACCGAGGAAATTGTCCCAATCCCAAGAGAATCTGAGGATACATCCAGGAGTGATAGTAAGAATGATTTACCTTCATGTGATGATTTCTTTTCCATCAAAGATCCACGTGATGATTCCGTGACTTTCTCTAATCCTCTTTTCGAATTTAATGTCAACTCTAGTACCATAAACCCTCTTTTTGATGAAGTGTTAGAGGATATCGAGTGCAAGGATTCTTATGATTTCAACCTTGATGAGTCGACTTTCCTAGTCACACCTCTTTCTAATAAGGATGAGTATCTTACTCCAAGAGATGACATTAAGTTTCTACTTTACCATGATTCGTCTATTCCGTTGAAAAGCGTTGCTTCCATTCTTAAGGGATTCATCAATAATCCACCTTTTGAAGAGAATGATGATTTATTTTATTTGGAATGTGAAACAAATGATGAGGATGAGTGTTTCTATCCAGGAAGCGATAATGATGAGATCGATGCTATTCTAGCTATCGAAGTTCCTACGTTTCTTGAAGGATATTATGACTCGGAAGGAAACGTAACCTATCTTGAGAGTTTTCTTAGTGAGGATACTACCCATAATCTTTATCCCGAAGTGTTTTTCGATCATGAACCACAACAACTTAGGAATGAAAGCATTGAGAATAAATCAGATCATGTTACTTTTTCTCCCAAGAGTGATCCTCTCCACCATGAGTTCACCGGTGAACTTATCCCGATTCCTCCAGGAATTTTTAGAGAGCAAAAGGATTATATCAATCGAATGTCGTTGCTATGCGGTAATTCATTTTCTTAGTCACCGGAAAATTTTCATACAATCATCGAGTCTCTTCCCACATCTACTACTCTTGTTGAGAATAGTGACTCCAATAGGGAAGAGATCGATATATTTTCCAGACTAGATGATTCGATACCACCAGGTATTGAAAGTGATTTTGACTCATAAGAGGATATTATTGACAACTTGCTTAACGATGATCCCATTCATGAACGTTTAACCTTCAACATGGAACCCAATGAACCAGTGATCAACAATGTTGATGAGCTTAATGAAGATGAATGTTTTGACCCAGGGGGAGGTGAGATTAATGTTGAAGTTGACAATTTCTTCACAATTGTCATTCAGACTTTTCTCCCGTTACTCACCTACCCTAAGGTTTCACCCTTACTTTCCTCCACTAAAAACGAGGACACTATTTTTGACCCTGGCATCTCCACTTAGAGCCAGTGGCATCTTACCGGGATGGAACTTTCATGTGCTTAAATGTTTGTCCAAACATTAATGAAAGCATGATTAAGATTTTTCTCTTCCATTTACTCTCTCCAAGGACGAATAAATTCGGGATCGAGTCAAGCTATGTGACTCGGTTACCAAAAATAAAGCGCTTCGTGGGAGGCACCCCATGCTTATCCATTTTCTATTTTCTTTCTAGCTTCTAATGTGTTGTGAGGAGGCTTGTACTCTTCCGATCTTTATGTTTGTTGTTTATACTTGTGATTGTTTGCAGGATTGATCCCAAATTTTCTGAAGACTCTCGTGTTCGGTGTTTTGTCCCGGTCCACTCGAGCTTCCTAGCCTTTGCTTGCCATTAGTTTTGGGAAATCCAATATCCTAAAGATTATTATCGACTAACATTTATCTTTTAGCACACTTAATAAACGGCTTAATATTTTTGTGATACTTTCTTTAGGCTTGAGTTATGCATTCGACATTTTTGAGTTCTAGTATGGGGTTTTTAAGTCTTAGGCTAGAAAACATTGAGGACAATGTTTGATTTTAGTATGGGTGAGTATATCTTCGATATGATCTTGCCTACTTTTACCGCTGTTCTCGCGTATCCCGTTTTCCCACCAAAATTTTCAAAAATATGAAAAATTTTAAAATTTCAAAAATAAAATAAGTGTTTTTGTCATAATTTTGACTTTCTTGCTGGGTAGAATAAGAGTAAATTTTGACCC
>BQNB010064977.1:0-33217 GCA_026074375.1 Tanacetum coccineum
TCCTGCACAACACAATTAGCAAAACAAGCATATATTTGGCATTTTGAGATCGTTTTTGGTTATTTTAGCTCGTTTTTAAAGGTAAAAGGTATGTGTGATTAAGCACATACCAACCACCACACAAGTGATAACAGTATATATAAACTTGAAATGAAATTTAGTTTATACAATGAGTCGTTAGTTAAAATGTGTAGACTAAGACTTGACCGTATTTTACTTAGGTACTTGACGGTGTGATTCATTGCTTACTTGGATACTTATTTTAATGTTATTTAAATGATTTACATCTTTGGGGTGAGAACATGCTTTGTTTTACAAATTGGACGCAAGTGTACATTTTATACAACGATCACGTGTTTGCCTAATTAGCGATAACCCATTGAGCCCTTTATCATGAACTGTTAGTTGCATAGTTGTAGTTGGGAACTGCATTGTGTGAGCGCGAATGTTATTGATAGATCTATTTGGGATTGACGATCCCCGTTCGGGTAATTAGCTATCATTGGGAACGAACGTATACCATGTCAGATTGGGATGTTTCGGGTTAGAGCATCATTCACGGGCATTCATTGGCAATATGTTGCATTCATACATGTCGAGCTTCAGTGTCATGAGCTTAGGAAAACGTGACCATTTTTTATGATGTTTGCATGTGTTGTTAAATCATGCACTTGGAAATCTTGCGGTCCTACTATTGATTTACCAAAACCTATGAATTCACCAACATTATGTTGATGTTTTAAGCATGTTTTTCAGGTCAATAAGGCACGAGGTGCGATGATACATTGGAAGTCAATAATTGAAGAGTCAACACTTAAGATTTGGGTTCTTATTGCATCTCGGGGATAATTGTTATAAACCGAAATCTTTATTTATATTGTTGAACATTTTTAAGCCATGGGCTTATGTAACAAACAAGAAATTTGTTAATCCAATGTATCTTTTTCAAACGACACGTTTAGTGGTCGTTCTCATATCTTGTGCTATTGATCCCAAAAATGTAACGCCATCGGATGTTCAAACATTCCGATGCGTGCTCAGATTTGAGGGTGTTACAATCAACACGGGCAACATAAGTACATAACTAAAGCTATTGCATCAAATTCGTATCAAGAATAGCGAATTAAGTGATACTGCATAAACCAAAAAGATTATTAAAGGAATGAAACAAAGAAGTCTAAGCAACATGTTTACTTAGTTCATCAAAAGCCATTAATGACCACAAAAATAGTGGTAGTTGCTCAAAACATACTCAAAATTCAGATCAAACGAGGCATTCAGACACGTGCGTTGCACACGGGTTATGTGCAGTAGTTGTGTGCATAATGTGTTGGCGTCTAAGGTTGTTTGAAAATTAGTTTTAATCGAATGAATCCGTTTGTGAATGTAATAGAAAACAGGTTAGTTAGAATGGAATGTTGTTACTATATAGAATATATAAACGCTTGTCTTCTATATTTCATATAAATAAACAACTTTTTATAATCTTAATTTTCCTTTAGTTTAATAATGAGCTTAAGCAATCTTAGGTGTGTATAGTTTTTTTTAACATAAGCAGACATGTGCGTTGCACACGGGTTGTATCTAATGGTTGATTGCGTAAGTTTTCTATAAAATGTTGATGTGACTGGCTACCTCTGACACCATAAATAAGCCAGAAAGAGAGAGGATCTCAAAAAGTATGTGCATTAACAACACACATATTATAAGTATATATCTACTTACATAAGAAAATATATGGAAGCTAAAATGATATAGAAGCATTGCTTAATTTAAACTGCTTGTATAATTATTAATGTTGAATAAATAATTGTTCATTTCATAATGTTTGTGCGAGTTTGGGAGGTGTGAGACATTCAGAAACTGATTAAAAGAAAACATACAACAACTGCATAATGAAAGGTAGATAGGCAATTTAAAATAAGAAATATCCCAAACGCCCACTAAGTTGACCCGTCTGTGAAGTTCAACATTGCTAGTCCGTGAAGGAACAAATTACCAATGTTAATGGTTTAAACTTAAGATCCCAAAAGTGTATGACTCAAGATAATCGTTGTAATATCTAGGTTGGAATCATTTCGACCAATTGTGACAGTCAATGGATTCTTTAGATACTTGTCGTTAAGCTTCAAAATCCAACTTGGTATAGTTGCTGAAAACATCATGCTCTGACGCTCTTTTGGTGGATATTCTAAAATTGTTTCAACATCGTCAGCAAAACCCACATTAGGCATCTGATCATCTTCGTCTAAAACAACAAACTGAACTTTTGAGAGATTCAAAAAACCCCTTTTGATTAGATCAATGACACGTCCAGGGGTGCCTACTAACACATCAACACCATAATCAAGTATACTCATGTGACGTTGAAATGGTACACTACCATAAACACAAAGTGTATTTAAATTGGGTTGAGCCTCGTGGAATTCTTTTTCTACTTGCTTAGCAAGCGTTGGAGCCAAGACAATGGCTTGTGGATTTCTCCCTCTTCTGTCATATGATTAAAACTGTTGGGCCAATTTAGCGCCTAATTGTCCCTTGTACAGGATTTGTATGAAAAATATCCTAAGTAGTTAATTAAGTCGTTGAACGATTTATGTTTAGCGAGTCATCCTTAAGTAGTCCTTCAGAGTCTGAAGAAATAGACTCGGCACAAACTGAGGCAGTTCTCAGCGAGTGAAGAAAGGTCCAGGTCAGGATGATGGAGTTAGTAAGTGTCGACAAATAGCTTACTAACTCCCTGAAGACTATCTATAAAAGTATACAACCTGAAGATTGACATTGGCGGGAACTTCCTAAAAGCTAACCACAAAAGAAGACATAAAGTACAAAAGTGGTTACTTGTACTTTATTAAAGCTAAATGTTTTACCTTTTTCATAAATGTTAAAGAAGAAAAGAAAGACAAAAGTACAAGCAAATAGTTAAAATAACTATTGATTTTGCACTATGACGTTAAGTGCACATTAGTGCAAAGTGAAAAGCTAGAAAGTGCACATAGGACTTTAGTTCACAAAGCTTCCAAGAAAAGCTTCACTCTTTCTTTAAATATCAGGTTGTAAGAATGAGATAGTATCCATTCCTAAATATTACACAAAAATACCATAGGCCAAAATGTATTAGTTGATAGGTTTGATCCTCTCCTAGAACTCACAAGTAATGATACTTGTGGTTCATATTAGGAGAGTTTATTTGTCATTCAATCTTGGTTGTTGTTCCGCCAACAACCGGGTATAATTCTTAGATTTTTATCAATAATGAGTTAAACGTTGAAAAGTACAAATTGTGTTATTAGTATCTTAATAGTCTCGTGTTAAATATATTCTTATATGTTTGCATGATTTTAGGGACCAACAAATAGTATCAAAAGCCTTTGGATTATTCTTATGATCTAATATCCTTTTAAAAAGATTACTAATAGCATTTGAGATGTGTCATAATAGTGCATCTTTAAAAATTGCTTGTAATGTTGCAACTTTTAAAAGGGAGATGCACAATATTAATGGTAAAAAGCCAAAAACAACTCAAAGCCCCACCTGTTATCAAAACTGAAGAAAATATTCTTTAGCTTTTACAACATCAACGATACAAAACATCACACCTAACCCATCTTTCAAAAAAAAAAAGATTCACATTCACCAAAAACAATCACCCACACAAACAATCAAACCCACAACAACACAACATAAAAAATCACACATAACCTTCATCAATTTCCAGAGTCAGATCTGTTTCATACAAACTCAAACCAAACTAACAAACAATCAAACACTCACGTCACAAAAATCAAACCTAAACCCTATCACAAATTCACCTTAAACAACAACCCACAACATCCTCACGTAACAAAAATCAAACAACATCCTCATGTTACACAACAAAAACGACACAAACAAGATCGAGTATCACAGATACAAAACAAAAAAACGACAACCCAAATCTCGATCTTACAACAAAACCATCACCATAACTCAAACCCATTCTCGGACCAACTCGAGAGTCACAAACAACAACCCATAACCTTTAACAACAACCCGTCATCTATAACAAAATTCACACAACAAACAACAAAATAACCAAAACCCACATCTCACAACCGAGCCAATTCATGTTTAACAAGAAGCTGAAACCATTGAGGATATGAAGGCTGCTGAAGAAAAGTTTGAAAAAGTCAGACTTTGTAACGGGTGACTAAATATAAAAATGGTTTGTTCAATATTGTTCAAACTGATTAAAATAATCAGTTGGCTTGTTTAGTTTTAGAGAAACTAACGAATGGGGGTGGTGTCAAGTTTTTTAACTAAGTTTGGTTTACTCAGTTTTGAAGAAACTAATAAGAGGGGAGGTGGTTGTTTGTATGTTGAGAAACAGAAAGCAAAATGTTGTTCCGTTTTTTTTTAAACTGAAGAATGAGGCAACATTTAAGTTGCTCAGTTTCTTATCTAACGAACTGAACAAAAAATAGACGGGCTTCGTGTATATTAAAGTGGACCTCATATAGGCTTTAGTGGATGTATACTTCAGTTTAAACCAAACTGAATTTTAGAGCAAATGGTCACTGTATACATATTAGTGGGTCACAAACCCAAACTGAAGCTTTAGTTTTGAACATCCAACGAACTGAGTAAACAAAGAAGGTGGGCTTCAGTGGTGTTTGGGCCCGGGTGAATGAGTCCATATATACATATGCAAGTATTAATCAGTTACAAACCTAAACTGATGCAATTCTCTCGCTGAACCCACACTTCAAACTGACCCTCCAACGCTGAACTAAACCCATCAGAACCGTTCGCTGAACCTTCGTGCTGAACTGAAACCCTTCAGTTTTGAACCCCCTGGTCACGAACCAGCAAGCTGAACCACGGGTCAGTGAACTCCCAAAACTGAAGCGGATTTTTTCAGTTTTAAACTTAGTCGCTGAAGCCAAACTGAACCCCCTTCAGTTTTTATCCTTCAAGCGAATTATATTCTTGGACGCTGAACCAGTCATGAGTCTGGTCACCAAACTGAACTGAATCTCCAAGAATAGCTGAAGAATCTCAGCTTCTTTTACAACAAGGTATACAATTTTATTTGTATTTTTTGTAACTCAGACTAGCTAAGTGATTTAGCTAACAAGAAAAGGAAAAGAACTGGACCATTCCAGGTCATCTAAGAAACATAAGTCATCAGTTTAATATGAAGAAGAGGTTCATTGAGCAGCAAGAACATTAAATATTATAATCTTTTGTATTAGCTTTATCTTTTGTATCTGTAATGTAACGCAAGTTAATAGAAATGGTTATCAGTTATGTTGTTCAATTTATATCAGTTGAGTACGAAGAAGTCGTTATGCTCACTTACTACTGATTTTTTACTTAGGCTATTTGTATATTCAAATAGAGGGAGATAGTTGGGTCAGTCACTGAGCCCTTCAGTCTCTCGAAAGATTTAAACATAAAATTGCCTAAGTAGATAGCTGAAGATACTTTAGCTCCAGCTCGTCGGGTACTCAAACAGCATCTTTAGTTTAGTTTAGGTTGCGGAACAGAAACTACGAAGGCCTTACCAAGAGCTTCACTTTTACAACAAAGTAAGAATCGAGAAGTGTAAACAAGCGGAAAAAACATCTTCACTTCAGTTTAGGTTGACGAACATAAACTGAAGTAAGCCTTAGCAAGAGTTTCACTTCTACAGCGACTTGAGCTTCATGCCATTTATTTTGTTTAATTCAGAGTAAGAAGAAGCCGTGTTGCTCACTTACTTCTGATCAAACTTAGGCTATTTTTCTATCCAAATAGGGGGAGATTGTTGGGCCAATTTAGCGCCCAATTGTCCCTTATACAGGATTTGTATGAAAAATATCCTAAGTAGTTAATTAAGTCAAAATCATTTAGCGAGTCATCCTCAAGTAGTCCTTCAGAGTCTGAAGAAATAGACTCGGCACAAACTGAGGCAGTTCTCAGCGAGAGAAGAAAGGTCCAGGTCAGGATGATGGAGTTAGTAAGTGATGACAAATAGCTTACTAACTCCTTGAAGACTATCTCTAAAAGTACACAACCTGAAGATTGACATTGGCGTAAACTTCCTAAAAGCTTACCACAAAGGAAGACATAAAGTACAAGAGTGGTTACTTGTACTTTATTAAAGCTAAATGCTTTACCTTTCCCATAAATACTAAAGAAGAAAAGAAAGACAAAAGTGTAAGCAAATAGTTAAAATAACTATTGCTTTTGTACTATGATGTGAAGTGCACATGGGTGCAAAGTGCAAAGCTGGAAAGTGGCTGGAAAGTGCACATAGGACTTTACTTCACAAAGCTTCTAAAAGAAGCTTCACTCTTTCTTTAAATACCAGGTTGTAAGAATGAGATAGTATCCATTCTTAAATATTACACAAAAACACATTAGGCCAAAAGGTATTAGTTGATAGGTTTGATCCTCTCCTAGAACTCACAAGTGAAGATACTTGTGGTTCACATTAGGAGAGTTTATTTGTCATTCAATCCCGGTTGTTGTTCCGCCAACAACTGGGTATAATTCTTTGATTTTTATCAATAATGAATTAAACGTTGAAAAGTACAAATTGTGTTATTAGTATCTTAATGGTCTCGTGTTAAATATATTCTTATATGTTCCAATCATATCACGCCCCTGCATCGATGGCTTCATTACAGCTTTCTGAAAACCATAGCATTTTCATTAAGCAGTTATATTATTAGAAAAACATACTACCTTAAAATTAGTACTTTCCTTTCGAAAAGCACCAACAATAACAATTCTGCAAAGGGTAAACTACTTGTGGTTTGTCCATTCGGCCGAAACTATCTTTTTCACAAAGAATTAATCATGAGAGACTAAAAGTCAAGTGGTAATCATCCTTGAGAGGGACAATTCAGTTTGATAGTCAAACAAAAAGACAACCAAAAAATAGTCTGCGTAATAGTTGTTGGTTGACTTTAGCCTCTCAGGAATGATGTTTGATGGTTTCGGCCAAAATGGGCAAACCACATTGTCCAATTCTAATCCTTGCATTGATGAATTAATTGATGTCCAATAAAGTTAGTAAATTTCCCTAATTACTAAATGAGTATTTAGCCTCACGTGGCCATGCCAATTTCCCCAAACGCGGTGGGCTCAAATCCCGTGAATTAGTTGGCAAAAAATTAACCCTTTTGAGATCTAAACCCAATAATATTTTCTAACTACATATACAATAAAACAAATAAAAAAGAAGGGAAAATGATACACCTAAATAGGAAAAAGCTTAGTAATACCCTTTTAGCTAAAGCATTCACAATCTCTTGAGAAATACCAAGCTTTGAAACCTCCAAACCATCTAAAGGGGTGTCGTCTTCATCCGAACCTGTTTTGGCCGCAAAGGCGACACCCGCAGACTGCGATAAGACCGCAGAAGCCCGAACATTGAACCATGGAGTAGTGTGGAAGCTACTACTTGTTGAGACCTTTTGATTGAATACAAAGAAGATCCAAAATAAGAGTCTTACACAACCATTTAGATTCTCCAAAGTAAATCCCCTTATAATAACACATATCTTTAAAATGATAGTCATTCACGTCTAACACATACCGAAGGTAAAATACAACTTTATTAGTCAATAACTTACTTGGAACACTGCCAATGATACATTAACAACTGCATCTGCAGAAAAACTGTTCCGAACACGGTCTTAATCTAACGCACGCTCACAGCAAAAACATCTTATATGAAACTAATCGACAAATCTGATCATTACCTCTGTAGCACAGCAAGACGGCCAATATTGTGCATATATATAAAAAAAACATAAAATTATACCTCAAACGGTGCAAGCTTTAGTTTGGCATTCAACTATATACTATGACTCGATGAGACTTCTAGTAATTTACACTTTATAGGCAAAGTGGTTTCAGGAACAAACTGTGGATGAGAACACGCAAGCCCAACTACATAGACAACTGCGACGTTGTGTTAGAAATAAAGAAATAATCTACTTGTAGCACTGTTATAAAGTGCAGGGACTAAATATGTTAAGTTAGGAAAGTTTAATAAAGATAGTTAACCAAGGGGTATAAATAGGTATTTATGCCATGGTTAGATGTAACAATTTTATTTTAATCAAAAGCCAAGTTAAAAAATTCTCTCTCTAAACACACACACTATTACACCTTCATTTACACACACTAGTCATCAATCAAGATCTTATTGATTAATATGTGGTACCAAGAGCTAATGATTACTGATTAGTGTTATATTTTAGTGTTTGATTGTCTTTGTGAGATCGAGTATTTGCTTATTTCTGCTTATTTATGCTTATCAGCTTATTCAGATTGCTTAATGAGCTTATTTTCATGCATATTGTACAATTTGTGCTTATCTGTGTATTTTAGCTTATTCCGACTGCTTATTGCTTATTTCGATTGCTTATCATGCGTATTCTGTCAAATTTTTAGCTTATTCATTCTGATTTTGTTCTAAACTTGTGATATATGCTTATTCGAATCAGATTTCTTAATAGCTTATTCTGTCTAGATTTGCTTATTCTGTGCTTATTCTAATAAGGTTTTTCTATCATTTCAAGTGCTTATATGCTGGAAATTGCTAGATTTTATTCTTATCTGTAAATCTGATTCAAGAAGCTTATTTGATTTTCTACTAAATCTGCTAAATCTGATTAATTTTTGTGCTTATTTCCATACCTCGAGGACCGACCTACCGTAAACTACACATAAAAAGGAAATAATATATTAAAGGAGTGTTTGTCCTAGCTTACTGAGATTTGTAAAATCTGATGTAAAATTATATTTTTCAGCTTACAATATTGAGTTTATGCATTTGACACACAACTTGAAAATGTCCCCTCTTCCAGTAGTAGCAGACATACTATCTTGAGGCAACATACCATCGTCGGGCTACACCACTGAATAAAACGATCTACGTAGCTCAGGAGCCATGTGCCATCTTCTCGCAACATAATTCTGCAATATTTTAAAAAAACAAAGTGAAATGCCAATTACTCTAATGTGCATTGCAGATCACATGAACCACAATAGTTTTGTAACTAATCTATCGCAACAATGATGTAACCGATATTAAAAGGATTTACATAGATAAAAATAACCTGAATATAACTGAACAACGATTAACTTATGATGTTTCGTGAAGTGAGCAATTACAGAAGATGGATTTTGGTCGATTCTAAAAACATTGATTTTGGCTGATTATAATTATTGGATAAAAATTAGGGTAAAAACCCCAAATCTTGATGTTTACATACCGGTTTATTATCACGATACATGCACTTGCAGATCTTTCTCTTCTTCTTCCAATCTATAAATCATATATTTATGTGTTTGGATAAAGGAATTGGGGGGGTTGTGTAACCGGTGGTTTTGGAATCTCTACAGTCGAACCGCTACTATCACTAATAATGAACACCTCCACACTCATTATGGACTCCTGCACAATAAATTTAAGGAATGAATCTTTAGAGTTAATAGATAGATGGGTTGGTTCATGTTAGAATGCCTTTAAAAATAAAGTTACGCTAAATTACATAGTCACGTCATGAAGATGAAATAAAATAATTGATGTATCGAAGCAAGATTACTATATTTAGGAACATATTAATCAATAAAGGGTATTCGGTATAGGGAAATGAGATAAAGCTCATATTGTCAAGTAACAAAATTTAACTACACTGCATAAGTTAAGTGAAATATATCAATATAAAATAAGTATGAATGTGACTTGAAGTTGAACATATAAATTCAACGAGGTTTTTAACCCGCGCTACGAGATGTATAGACCATATTGCCTATGCAATAGGTTTTTTGATCGTTCTCTATTCATGTTAGAACCTAGTAAAAAAAGAAGGTCCTGGAAGAATATAACAAATGACGTCGTGCCAAGAACACTTTTCAATCTTGAAAATGTCCCAATAACTAAAGTTTGCCAATACTTTAGTCTAAAAGTACATATGTCAGTGACCCCAAACAAAGTAAACACCAGATACCTATAATAGCCACAACAATTTATTGTTTAAATAATATACATATGAGCTTACAAACAACTCCAATCTACTTCAGATTTGGCACAATACATGATATTATCACTTTGTTTTTGAGTTAAAATCACTTGTACAACTTCTATTGTTGCATCAAAAATTGCTTTCACATTCAGAACTGACTTGAGCTCCACAATTCAGCAGAACACGCCCGAGTGAGGATGACGTCTTGTTTACTTATTTCATGAATACACTACCTGCTTATATAACACACAAACCACATGGCCTAAGTTAAGGGTTATACAGTAGTGGCATTTTGGATAAATTTTTTATCTCAAACATGTCAAATAAAAAATACACCTAATAGGAATGGGTCAAAAAAATTCAATACTTGATCACACTTACTTATTTTTGTAATACATAGCAGAATATTTTTAACAAAGGGTGTTTGGGACACTTACCTATTTCTCATTATAAGTAAGAACTTTGGTAAATAGTGGTTGCGACACTTACCTAATTCTGCTTAGAAATAAGCACGTATAGTTGCAGTTTCAAGTCGTTATAGTTGATTTTGGAAATCTGTCTTTCTAAAAAAAGCACTTCAGACTGCCTAAAGATAAGCAATCCCAAACACCCTCTGATTCATATGAAATTCTAAATATTTTTTTATGCGGCAAATTAAAACTAACACTTAATGCTTGTAAATTCCTTAATAGTAACCCATTACGTCGTTTGTGATATAACAAATAAACAATTAAACTAACTTATGTGCAATTGCACTCTTACTACCCAAACCTAACCCTCTTGCTCTATCTAATTGTACAACCCTCTGAATTTAGAAATTTAGACCATCAGTCTGACAATTCAAAATTTAATCTTCATTATATTGCTAAAAAAATTAGATAAGCCTTCACCAAACAAATAAAAAACTAAAATTCATTAGGAGTACCTTTATGATGAATGTAGGACAACTTAATCATGAAGATTACTTTTGACATGTCCTTTACCCCAGCCACATCTAAACGTTCATCTTCCCCTTTTTCTTTCCTTTTAAACAGTTCTATGATCCGGGGCTTCTAAACTCGTCTCACGCGCAAGAATGTTCTTGAGATCACCTACGATATATGACTATATGTCTTTTTATTCATAAGAGCATGTTGAGAATATAGCGGTAAATTATCCAAAGACCATTTTGTAATTGAAACGATATATCAGAACTTGAAGTTTAGATGTAAAAACGAAAAATGATAACTTTTAAATAATTTTTGATACCAACTAAGTCAAAAAGTATGGTTATACAGTTACCCTTACTAAAATCATGCAACAGAACAGTATGAACATCCACACTATGATAGGCTCGAATTAAACTCAGAGTATTAGGAGGCAGATTGTTAAAATCTAATTACTACCCCATATGCTATAGACTCCAGAAATAAAAAATACCTGTAATTAGGAAAATGGTATCATTTAAGGATCTGTAGCTTCTAACTGACCGCAATGGGGTAGTGCACGCTCGCGTCAACTTTCCAGCAAGGCACGTCTCTAATGATCCTCGCCTTTTTCAGGATATTTCTTACATTCTTTCGCAAATATTAACCGTTACTCACATTGAGGAGGTTGCAACCGAGAAAAGCTCTATCCCACCCACATCTGCAATAACGGTTGCTGCAAAGAATGAGGAACCGACCTCTTTGTACACAACAACGAAACATACAAATTATATAAAGAAATTAAATTTGAATAAGCTACCATTCCTGAAATAAGTTTTACTTAGATATTCAAATCTTTTTTTGGCTGAGACACCGACAATGCCACCACAAAAAATTTAAACTTTGACTTACCTCATTTAACCTATTTATTCTTCGGATTGTAATCGGATCGGCTCGAGAGATTTTTTTCAGTCCAAAGAGGGCCGTTTGGTTGCTGTTTTATCTGTCAATTGCGGGCTGTTTGTTTGTTGTTTTTTCTGTCAATAAAGGGCAGTTTGGTTGTTGTTTTTTTCGTCTAAAGAGGGGTGTTTGGCTGCTTTTTTATCTGTCAATTTAAAGCTGTTTGTTTGCTGTTTTTTCTTTCAATAAAGGGCTGTTTGGTTGCTGTTTTTTTGTCAATAGAGGGCTGTTTGGTTGTTGTTTCATCAATTTTTGGCATCTGCAAAATAACAATACTAAAATGCAGGTAACTCCTTAAAGTATTTTCTTGGTCGATTTAGTCCATCAAGTTTGAATATGCGATTTACTCCCTTAAATTTAGTATATAACAGAAAAAACAACTTTGGGATGAAGTTGTTACTCAATAAGAAAGATTGAGAACTTACCATTGACAAAATGAAAAGTTTCATATTTGTTTAGATAATAATCTTATTTGTGAAGACCTAATCAATCGTAAAAATAGTTGAGAGATTTGATCTCTAATTTTTTTGTGAAAATTGTGCAGGGTTTTAGTTTTCGATAACAGACATATGGAATGTTGATCCCAATGAATAGATCTTTAACTCCTTAGCTTGTAAGGTTTAGTATCCTTGAATAAATCCAAAAATACAAAGAATGAAACTTTGATTGAATGATATAAACTATGCGGAATCTAGTTTATACCACTAAGAAGTATACTCAATGAAACAGTGAATTATGTTTGACAGAAAGATATAACACAACAAGTTTCAATATATTAATACGATCATTCTTAAGTAGTGATAGGGTTTACAACCTTGAAGCTATCGACTCTATGAAAACTAATATGGAAAACTGATATAGAAAACTGATATAACTTTCTATACCCTAGGATCTCCTTTTATACACCAAGGAGTCCTACAAGGCTTACAATACATTCCTAACTTATCATGATCTTTTCTATAAATAAACGTAATCTCTTAATCAAATAAGTTATACATATCTTTTACAAAAATAACTTCAATACTTATCTTCGTAAGTATTCTTGTTCTCCAATCAATCTTTATACGTCTCTGATATGTCTTTGATCTTATCTCTGTCAGCATAAATCTTCCAGTAAATAATGAACAATGTTTTGTCAATTTGACCCCTGTGAAAACCATTTTCCAGCAAATAAGTTGACAGTGTCTTATACCATGCTCTTGGGGCCTGATGTAGTCCATAGAGAGCCTTTTCTACCTTGTAGACTTTATCTAGAAAGTATGGATCTTCAAAACCGAGAGGTTGACAGACATACACCTCCTCTTCTATCTTTTCATATAGAAAAGCACTCTTCACATCCATTTGATAGACTACAAAATCTTTGAAGGAAGCATAAGCCAGAAATAATCTTATGGCTTCAATTCTTGCAACTGGTGCAAAGACTTCATCATAATCTATACCTTCCTCTTGAGTATGACCTTGAGCAACCAATCTAGCTTTGTTCTTCCACTATGCCTCTTTCATCCTTCTTGTTTTAAAACCATTTAGTACCATTTCCCCAACTTGTCTCTTGGTAAATCAACTTAGTCCAAGCTTTTAGAGTTTTAAATTGTAGAAGCTCATACTGCATGCTTCCACCCAGCTTAGATCTTTAGCTTGAATGGTTTTTGGGTTCCATTTGAGATAAGAACAGGAAACAGACAATTTTTGAAATTCTTGTGTTTGTTCCTAAGCTTGTGAAACTGAGGAAATCTAACCATGTTCTTCATTTTTCGTATTCATGTGTACTTATCTGTCAGGTGTTTTTAGACTTCCTCAATCACTTGATCCTTGAGGCATGTTCTTTAAGGAATTTTGTGAAGGGGCATCAGAAGTTATATAGATCATTTCTACATTGTTCATGTCAAACTTCTTTCGTCACTTATCATAAGCATTTCCAAAGATGCCTGTATTTTCCATTTGGAAGGACACATTTGGAACAGGTGAAGGGTAAATGCATTTTTGAAGAAAAAAAAAAAAAAAAATAAAAAAACAAACCATATACCACCAACACCCTCGAGAAAATCATTTGCAAATAGATGTTCTTTGCAAATGCATTCCAGCGTGAGTGTACTAACAGGAAAGGTCCACGCAGCATTATAAAGATGCTGAAACAGTTACTACACTATGTTACATAACAGTATTAATTTGTTGTATGTTCGTGTGTTTAGTCTGCAGGTTCTCCGCAGATTGATTCAACCTTTCAGACTCACTCTTGTATCTTGTGCACCTTTTTATTTTTATCAGAAGCTCCTCTTTCATCTACTTCTGTAAGCTTTATTCCAACATCCCCTTTACTATCCTTAGGACCTTAAGAGATTAATGGATTAGTTATGCATAAAGGTATTAGGATATACTCTTGTTCGGGTTCTTTTTTCTTTTGAGCTGGACCTGCAACAATGTTATCTTTGGTTCCTGCCAATACCTTTAGTTTGATTCTTGCAACAACTGCACATAGTTCATAGATACTTGTCAAAGAATTCAACATCAAAATAGCCGTATGTCCATTTCCTTTCACATTAGGTGTATTTTCAAAAAATCTAATGTTTAAGGTCTCTTCAACTATCATGGTCCTCTTGTTAAATACTCTCATAGCTTTACTAACCACAGAATACCCAACAAAATATCCCTCATCAGCTTTTCCATCAAACTTGCCTAGATGATCCCTGGTATTTAAGATGGGTCACCCCCCCACACCCTCCCCCCCCCCCCCTGCCCCCCCCCCACCCCCCCCCCCCCCCCCCCCCCCCCTCCCCCCCCCCCCCCCCCCCCCCCCCCCCCCCCAGTCCTCAGGGACACTCACCAAAAGGTTTATCATGATAGCTTCTACTCAGTATGAGGTCTTCCACGAATAAGTTCCCTTAAGGTGTCTTGTTATGAGGCTTAATGACAAGGAACCCTATTATTTAGCCCATTGCAGAGTAGTATTAAACTACTTCAGCCAATTAGAGGTTTTTGTGTGGGCAGCTTTGATCGGATAGCATCTATCTGTATCATTAGTTTCTTGCTTGAAGCTTCTCGTTGTTGCAGGCTTAATCTAGTGCAAAGCTATAATATTCTATCCGTCTCCAGCTACCACCATTCTGCATCTCTTGACTGAGTAGTGTAACATCCGTTAACTACCTCCTACACATCCTACAAATTCCTAAAATTACTATAGAGCCAACACTGTTTTTCCCTAATCTCTAAGACCCCCAATTCCCCTCTGCAGTTCACAAAACTCTGATTCCTTACACTATTTTTCCAGAGACACTCCTGTTCAGATTTGTGCCCTCATATTTGATAACCACTTTGACTTTAATATGGTCTAGTTTATTTTCCTACAGACTTATGTGCGATATATGGTCCCCACCACCGTCTCCCACCCTACCTCTTTATCGTCGCACCTACCACCCCCACCACACTTAGGTTCATCCTTATCAGGGGCCCCAAGCAAAAAACAGACTAAAATATAGTTTTACCTTCCCCCCCGGTATCCTCACCCCAACTACCCATGAAAAGCTACTATAGGTCATCAGTGACCAAACTAGGCCAGCTCAATCTAGTGCTGGACTTTTTCATTCCTTTTTTATACTTCCTCTTACCATTGGTAGCCTGGACCAAATATTACGTCCATAGTAAGCCATATGGTGGAGGTTTGCTGTGATTGAGCACTTTTACAAGCTAGCTCTGCGGTATATTAGGGAGGGCTCCTGATAGGATTGTCGTATCTGCTTTCCTCATGGACTGACATTGGCGGAGGCAAAATACTCATGAGAGCAGAAATCCTCATGGAAAGTAATGAATCTTGTTTCATTAATGCTGTTATCGGCGGTAAACGTTGTTGTGTTACCCATATAGGGTGTGCACAGGTCTAGGGGCGGTGGATGGGGGGGGCTTTTGGTTGGGTGCCATTTGCGCCGAGTTGGAGGAAAAGCTGGTGGTGGATCTGGCGATGTGCTTGGGGGGACCCCCCCCACTATTCGGTCGGGCAGTTAGCTATGTTGCCCCCCCCTCTCCACCAATTTGCAATGTGACAAGTGTCTGTTAAAACCCTACCCACCAGCCCCCCCACACCCCAAGTAAGGGACACACTCTTTACCCTCTGAGCACCCGTCAACACTGGTTAAAACCCAATTATTTGTTTTTAGCTGTCCCTTTTTCTTGGAACCTCACTCAGCAATACTTGACTTTCATCAAGTAGCTTTAACAGTCAGGGGAAGAATTTAGACTAGACAGCCACATCTCTGTCTGGACAATAAGAACATTGTCTGTTTTTTTGTCCAAGATTTTTGGTTGTGACATCTAAACAAGGTAAAATATTTTTTATATCTTAGAGCTTTACAAACGTGACACACTCATAAAAAATCCAGTGAAGTGGTGATCCTGTTTTGATTTTACCTTTTCCATAAATTCTGCCTTTTTTTACATCACCAAATAGGAAAACAAATCCACCATCATTAGTCTTCATATTCATCCCAAGACTAACACTTGTTTACTATCATGCTTACCTGTGGCGGAAACATACCATATCAATACCTAAGTTTTCTTGATATCTTTTGCTTTGTGGGTTTGCCTTGCCCTTGCACATAAAATAAGAGAAGATTAGAGTCTTTTACGGGATCAACCCCATTATTGACTTGGTCTTGCCCCTTTCGTGCATCAATGTCAAGATAGTTCGTGAAATGTAGGTGATCTGACACTATTGTTTTTGGCTTTCCAAACCAGCAATGCTGCTAGGTCTCCTTCCCCTTAACCACATTAGCCCTTTTTCCTTATTTTCACTTATCTATGCTCGATCCCTTAGCAGTAGTATTTTTTTTACCCTTAGCAGTATTAACATTTGTATTGATAATATTGTTCTTGTTTTGCATAATATCTGTTAAAAAGCCTTGAACTTTGTGAATATCCTCTTTTGAAAGCATTTGATTTTGGTCTAGGATGGTTCACATTGGAGTTGAGGCAGCAATAGCCGCAATATTAATTGGTGCTGAAAACGAGTATTATATTAGCGACCATAGCAGTATTTAGTATTAACATTTGCACCAGCAGTATTAATTTTTCTTGTCCTGGTTAATAGTGCTTGTGGAACAAAACTTATTTTGGGGTGAGGGTGAGTCATTTTGTTAGAAAAGTTCTTGTGATTCACCCTTTTTCGGTTGTTTCTACATGCCTTACACCTTTTTATCACACACATAATGAAGATGCTCAAAACTACCACAAACATAACAAGCTTTATAATCTTTTAAAGTACTTCTAGATCTTTGGGACTAACGATTGTTCAATTTTTTTAGTACCTTCTAGGATGGGTTTGTTTTGCTTAGAGTGCATCTGTTTCCTAACAGTCTTATTAAGATTTTATTCTTTTCAGTGATTAGGTTCTAACGTATAATTCTAATCTCACTTTCATCTTCAGAGTTCCCAATCTCAATGATTAGAGCACTAGAGTTGTTCATCCTAACAGCATTAGATTCAACTGTGTTGGAAACACCCTTATTTTCAACTGTCTTATCATTACTAGGTGTAACAACAGTAGTAACATCCATATTCTCACTTTCAACTATTTCATCTATAAATGTTAGATCAGGTTTGCGAGGTATGAAATTCCATGTTAGAGGTGGGGGAACTGAATGATATCCTTTATCTGATCCAGTCTTATCAGATAAATTCACAAAACTTTCTACTGTAGGAGAAGTTGTAGTAGCTGCATTATATCATAGTCATGTTTTAAACTTGTCAATTACTTGACTTTCTAGTAAATCATTTAAAGACTTGGATGAATTTTGAAACTTTTCTAATGTTTGTTTAAACTGGTCTCTTTCTTTTTTTGCTTTTTCGAATTTCATTTTGTATTCATCTAAGGCATTATCTCTTAGTCTAACTTCAAGTTTTAAAGTCATTTAGCTCTCTTTAACTCAGGCATTTTTCTTATAGTGAGCTAATCTAGATTCTACTGATTATAAACCTGCTTTATAAAATACTAAATTAAATTGAGACTTTTTGTAATCAGAAGACAAACTATCATATTGTTCTTTAAGAGTAGCATAAGCTTTTACACATGTTTTAGAACAAGAATCTACCTCAGAATCTGAACTAGAAGAACTTCCTGAATATGTAAATGCCATCAATGCATAGTTTGTAGGTTGCTCTTCTTCAGCTTGGTAGCTCCAATCATATCCTCCAATTCTATCTTGAGCTATCAAGCCATTCTAAGTAGGAGTCTCCACTGTAATATTCTTTGTATTATTCTTATCTTTGTTCTCCTGATTCCTTCGGCAAACCTTCATCTCTTGCAAAGTAACCATATTTATGACAATTGTAGCACTCTACTTTTGTCATGTCAAAACTAACTCTTTTACCATTTACATCCAACTGCCTGCCTATCCTCTTGATGAATCTCCTAGCTCTAATTGTCAGCATGGCCATTTCCCATTGTAGATCCATTTCTTCTACGTCATCAGGATCAATTTATTCTAGATCCTCTCTTGACATTTGAAGAGAATTAGGCTGACTAGCTAGGAAAGCACAAATCACAGCATCACTAAGGTTATCTCCAGATGTAGGACTACTTTGAGTATGAGTAGTACTAACTCCATAAGCAGTGTTATCTGCCTCATTTGTACTACTATAGCTGTTAGTGCTGTTGGATACAAAAGCCACATTTTGTGGATTTTGGCTTGTGCTTGTGAATCTTTGTGTTCTCTGCTTCATTAGCTTTTTAAGTTGTTGTACATAGTATACCAAACTGATGGTTTTCGATTTCACCTTTGTTCCTCCAGATTAAAGCATGAGTCTTCCATTCAGATTGGAAGATTTCACAGCTTTTTAAGTTCAATTTCTTGATTAATGCACTTCTATTTGGATATTCCAACTGACTAACTAATAATTTTTTGTAACCAATCAAAGGTATGATCCCATTGTTTCTGAACTTAATGCTACAAAGTTCTCATATTGTTGCTTGAGAAGTGTCCTTTAAACCTTCTTGGATTCCTTGTTTCCTCCATACCTCTTCTCTATGGCTTCTATTAGCAATTTCGCATCTTGATATGAGTGGAACTTTAGTTGGTCCTTATTTGGAAGTGCCATCAATAGAGTTGCTCTTGCTTTCATCTCATTCCTCCTGTCCTGCTTTTCTTCTACAGTAGTGGGTTTATATTCCTGTTCGACTGTTCCAACAGTTCTCTTTAACACTTTGTTACCATTCTTAATTACTTCTCATAGGGAGTAATCAGTCATAAGAAAGTATTGTTCTATCCTTATTAACCAGAGATCATAGTCTGCTGGGTTGAGAAAAGGAAGTCTTGCAGTTAGATTGGTAGTAGTGGTTCCTGCCTCCATCTTATCTCTTAAGAATTAGATCTAGGATGTATTGGTTGTTTCTTCTTATTCAAAGCTTCACAACAAGCTCTGATACCATTGTTGATCCCAATGAATAGATCTTTAACTCCTTAGCTTGATGTAAGGTTTAGTATCCTTGGATAAATCCAAAAACACTAAGAATGAAACTTTGAGTGAATGATATAAACTATGCGGAATCTAGTTTATACCACTAAGAAGTATACTCAATGAAACAGTAAAGTATGTTTGCAAACAGAAGATATAACCAACACAATAAGCTTCAATATATTAATACGATCACCCTATTAAGTGATAGGGTTTTATAACCTTGAAGCTATTGAATTTATGGAAAACTG
Source organism: Tanacetum coccineum (assembly GCA_026074375.1). Taxonomy (NCBI): domain Eukaryota; kingdom Viridiplantae; phylum Streptophyta; class Magnoliopsida; order Asterales; family Asteraceae; genus Tanacetum; species Tanacetum coccineum. Next base: position 19,564 of record BQNB010064977.1, read on the forward strand.
GTATCTAGAACCATAACTAGGATTCCTTTTATACACAAGGAGTCCTTTCAAGATAACTAAAAATATCTTTAAATCTTCTATAAGAATATCAAATTAGCTACTAAAATATTTATTCTTTTTACTATCTTCCTATCTTTAGAGAATATATACTGTGAATAATCCATGCATATCCCTTCCACGTCTTTATTGCCTGCAATCTTCAGTCTTCAGCATATTAACTTTCTTTCTCAGCAGTATTAAGTTAGTACTGGCAGTACTAACTTTTGCTTTAGCAGTACTAACCAGTTAGTACTGGTAGTTATAATCTGTGTTTAGTCAACTCTTTATGGCTTGGCAAGTACTAGTTGTGCTTAGCAGTATAAACTTTATAGAAAACCTTAATTCCCAACAGATCTAAGCTTACATAATCAAATAAGCTTTAGCTTATTTCATTTCTTTTTTCCTTTCTTCTTTTCTTTTTTCGATTTAAGCTACTTTTTGCTTATTTTGATTTCTTTTATCTCCTAGCTTCTTTACTCAGATAAGCTTAACTTAGCTTATTCGGTTGTAAGCTTTTAGGAGTATAGTTCTAGCTTATTATAGCTTATTCCTTATTGTGTAGTTTTCGAATAAGCTTCCTATTAGCTTATTTCGAGCTTATTGATTTTTGATTATTATTTCTTAGATCTAATCTTTAAATATACCCGATCCGAGTTCACTTGATTGAACACTTTAGTTTCGGGTGGATTAGATCTAAAGTCTTCATTTTATTAGCTCATTATCTTAGAATAATCATTAGCTTATTATATTATTATTATTATTGTTCATTCTTACTTGTCTTGTTTTATTGAATTATGAAATTGATCCAACACTTAGGCTAAGGAGCTTTATGGTTCTTATAGCTCAGTTTCACTATTAAATTTCCTAAGCTTTTTATGTTTTTTACCTAGCTTTATTAGTTAATAAAGCTCAAACTTTAATTAACTAATCTAGTGAAATAAAACTAATAAAGTTTAAAATTTAAAGTTTAACTAAGTTTATTTTTGACTAGGGATTGGGTGGTTTAATTCGTTTCGTTCTCATCAAACGGGTTCTACTTTCTCATATTTTTAACTCTTTATTAGTAGTAGCTTATTTAGTAGATTTAATAAAAAAATGTTTATGTTTGCTTTGTTGATTAGTGCTAGCTTAATTATTATGCTTAGTGAGTAGTTTTTATTAATGCTTGTTAAGTGATAAATTTTTTAGTGAATTAAGTGTGATAATAAAAGTGGAAATATTGATTAGTGATTTTCGGATTACTTAGATTAGTGTTTTGGTTAATCGAGCAGGCAAAAGCCGTTAGAATAACTAGGCATTAATTTAGTAATCGATAACTTGATTTAAAAATTTGTTTTCATAAAAACCAAACGTTTGTGAGAAGATAATTTATTTGAAGGTATTGATGAATCAATAAGGATCAATTTTATAATCTAAATCACATTAAGGATCTTTAACATCTTCCATTAGCAAGCATATCTATATATAAATTATATATATATATATTATATATATATATATCTATATATCTTTGTTATTGCTTTGCAGTAATTTGCTATTTAGTATTAGCTTAGTTCTTATTTTATACTAGTTTTAAATCAAATACAAAAATATTTGGCATTCTAAGCATCAACAAAAACACTTCATGAATTTCAAATTCATCTCTCGGTTAGGCACAACATCCGGCAAGATAAACTATTTTTGTCTCAATGTATTTTTATATCTATACAGGTTACTTATATATACTATTACTCGACTAGTTCCTACAAACGAATTAGTTTTTTTGGCGCCGTTGCTGGGGAGAGGTGTACGATCTACACGTGGTGTTTGAAGTTAGTGCCTTGAAGATCCTATCTTCGGAAAGTTTATTTTCGTACTTATAAAAATAAAAAAACTCCAAAAATATTTCCTTTTTTATTTTTATTTTTCTTTTACTTAAATATTAAAATACCAAAAATATTTTTTTTATTTTCTTTATAAAAATCAAAAATTAAAAATATTCTCCTTTATCCTCTTATTTCATTTAATTCTTATCTTCTTTACCCCTTATCCGTTTAATTCTTTATTTGGCTATGTCAGACTTCGGAAGCTTTATTATGAGCAACTGGCAAAAATATGTCTTGATTTTGAAAACAATGAAAGATAATTATAATATGGCAAATATAGTTGCTCATGTTGTGAGGGACCTCAAAATGGTGGAAATTGTCCCGTGTTGTAGCATGGTATAGTCAGGAAATGGGTTTGTCTATGACCAAAATCCTTACTCCTACAATGAAACACCTAATTTCTTTAACCAACCCCCGTAACACCAGATCGAGACATACTCGTGTGAGTTATGTAGAAGTAGCCCTCACCCGGGTTTTGATTGTCAAACACGGAACATGCCCGTCTATGAGCAGGGTCCTTGTTACAATCAAAACTTTGGTTTTAACCAACCTCCATTTTATTCACCTAGTCAGCCACAACAATTTGATTGTTATGAGGTCTGTGGAGGTCCCCACTATAGTTCTGATTGTCAAAATAAGAACCCGGTTATCTATGAATCTAATTCTTATAACAATTTTGACTCATCCGGTTTTGACCAACCTCCACAATACCCTATAGTTCATCTGCCTCTTCATGAGATAAGTTTGCATGAGCTTAGTATGATGATGAATCTTGGTACTCCTACCCCTGAGCCTCTAGGTAATTCTTTCGTTTATAAGGAGAGCGATGACGATATTGAGGGACTTCTGCATTACTCCATCTCTTACCTTTTGACGACATGGAACTGCAGCACCCTCTTAATGGGGGATGAGGTTATTAGCACTATTCCCGCAAGGGAAATTGACGAATTCATAAAGTCTAGTGTTGATGATCTTGTCTCGCTCATGGAGCTCAGCAAGCTCTGTAACCCTAGTATTGACCTCTCCCACGGTCATAGGTGCTATCTCAGGAACTGCCTCCGCCGGATCTATCTAAGTATCCCTAATACCGTACCCAACATCTCTAATCCCCTGCCGTCTCGCTTCAGCATCTACGGTGCTGACAAACCCATAATCTACCCCTCGATCTCCGGTAGGTCTGGCAGTAGAACTCTCCCCGATCTCATATCTGGAGCCTAGAGTGGACAAACACAACCTCTTGCGAAGTGGCTGCTCGGACTTGGGAATATCATCCCTACGGTCAATAAGGTCCTGAGTGGATGCTATCCTGAGTGTTTGGATTTGGGTTGGACACCCAGATGATGGTAGTAATGGTAATGGCACAGGTGGTGGTGATGAATGTGCAGGTGGGGCCGTGCACCTGGCAAGGCGCTCTCCTGCAGAGGGTGGTGATAGTGAGATAGGTGGTGATGGTGATGGAGTAGTCATGGCCAGAAGTCTCTCAACCTTTGCCTCTAATGGAAGGGATATGGAAGTCTAAGGCCGGACGGTAATCCTAGCCCCAATAGTAATGTCAGTGGAGGGTGGTGATATAACAGGCTCTGTTCCCTTAGGTGGTAAAACAGGCTTATCAACAGGTGCAACAATAGTAGAGTCGGCCGGAGCTAAGTGCTCCTCCTTCTCCTCCTCGTCCTTATCATCCTGATTCTCATCATCCTCATCCTCATCAGCGTCATCCCTAGATGAATCGCCGTCATCATCATCTCCATCATCTCCCCCGTCCATAGGATAGTTAACCGGACCATCCTCTATCTCATCGTCCTCGTACTCCTCTGGATCCTCCTAGAGATCCGACTCAGTAACATATCCGGGTGACTCAGCGGTAGGTGAATCAATAGGATGTAATGGCTGCTCCTCAGCCGGTAACTCATTGTCATCCTCTAATGGTATATACTCAGGGTATATAGGCTTTGGCACGTAGTCAGGATCATGTGCCTGTATGAACATAGGCTCACGCTCATCCTCGTCTTGAGGAACTGGTGGTGTCTGTGGATCCTCTGGGCCTGGTACGTAATCTGGTGATGGTGGGGCTACTGGCTGTATCGGGAGTCCGTCGTATCCTAATACGATGACCCGTGGAATACCTCCCTCAGATATCTCCTCATCATCGGCTTCCCAAAAGGCTCTTCCGGACTTAGAGTCAGTGTAAACGAAAGTGTAGGTAACAACAGATGTCGCAGAAGACATGATTAATGCAAAAAGCAAAATAACCTATATAAGTATTACTTATAGGAAAGATCGGTATGATATGTCTGTAAGCTTTAACTATAAAAGTCTTATATTAATATACGTAATATCATTTATATACACGTATATCAATCATGTAAGCACTTAGTACCCTACTAATGCTAAAACAATGCATGTCATGTAAGCATATATGTGCTAGATGTAAACAAGTAATGCATGTATGTCCCTCGCAAATCCCATTTGTGAAAACAGTGTTTGAAAATGGTTATAGTCCAGACAAAACTTTTGACCTGGTTCTCTATAACCTTGGCTCTGATACCAATCTGTAACACCCTCAAATCTGAGTACGCAGCGGAATGTTGAATATCCGAGGGCGTTACTTTATGGATCAATAGCACAAGATCTGAGAACGACTACTAAACGTGTCGTTTGAAAAAGATACATTGGATTAACAAAATACTTGTTTGTTACATAAGCCCATGGCTTCAAATTGTTCAACAATATAAATAAAGATTTCGGTTTATAACAATTGTCCCCAAAATGTAATAAGACCCCAAATCTTAAATGTTGACTCTTCAATTATTGACTTCCAATGTATCATCGCACCTCGTGCCTTATTGACCTGAAAAACATGCTTAAAACGTCAACATAAAGTTGGTGAATTCATAGGTTTATGTAAATCAATAGTAGGACCGCAAGATTTCCAAGTGTATGATTAAGCAACAAATGCAAACATCATAAAAAGTAATTACGTTTTCCTAAGCTCATGACACTGAAGCTCGACATGTATGAATGCAATATATTGCCAATGAATGCCCGTGAATGATGTTTTAACCCGCAACATCCCAAATCCGACATGGTATACGTTCGTTCCCGGTGATAGCTAATCACCCGAACGGGGATTGTCAATCCCAAATAGATCTATCTATAACATTCGCGCCCGCACAATAAAATTCCCAATCACATCTATGCAATTAACAGTTCATGATCATGGACATAAAAGGGTTATGGTAACTTAGGCAAACAGTGCTCGTTGTATATAAAATTGTATCACTTGCGTCCAATTTATTTAAAACAAAGCATGTTCTCACCCCAAAGATGTAAATCATTTAAATAACATTAAAACATGGGGCTATGAACTCACCTTAGTAGGAAGTTCTCTGAATGATAATAAATAATCCCAGTAGGCAATGAATCACACCGTCAAGTACCTAAGTAAATACGGTCAAGTCTTAGTCTACACATTTAGGCTTAACGATCATCAATGTATTAAACTATATAAACAATTTCTGGTTGTACTATATATTGTTAATTACTTGTTGTGGTTGGTGTACAGTTTATTGTATTACGTTTTCCTCGTTTGCTATTGGGCACACAAGTCACACACCCACTACCCACCAAGGTGTACAAAGGTGTAAACTATATTAATCTTAGTTACAAGGTGTTTATGTATTAATAATAAAATACACTATTATCAAAAAATATTTCGAGTCTGACTTTAGTTAAATAAGTTCCGTATTATATCGCTGACTAGTCTGATACCATTAGGGTGTATTTAATACCACTTAATTATTTGAAATACCCTTTAGTTTTCATTATTGGCAAAAAACAGTCCTTATAGTTTTAAAATAGATTATTTACCGTGTTTACGTCCCCTGAGTTTCCATATTGATTCGTTTAGTCTATTATTTTACAAAAGATTATTATTTTTGGTTCTTATGATTTCAAACAGTCTCTCATGTTAGGAGTGCCAAAAAACAGTATTATTAAATATAGCAGTATTAACAATATGCTAGCAGTACTAACTCTGCTTTAGTTAAGTAATTAACCTTTAAGCCTGGCAAGTATTAACTTATAATTAGCTCGTATCATACAAACCGATTAGTGAGTTACAATATTCGTTGGAGTTTGTTTGAGTCGTGTCGGACACATGAAAGCTTTCTAGGGTGTCCAAAATGAGTTTTATTAATGCACTAAAAAAGGGCCAGTATTTTTCAATATGCTAGCGTACAAACTCTGCTAGTTAACAGTACTATACCTTAGCCTTCAGAGTTTATGGCAGTATTAACTTCTGCTAGCAGTACTAACCCTGCTAGCAGTACTAACTCCCGCTAAGTTATTTCGGACATCTTCCCAAATCAACCCTGTTCGCAGATACTATTGTGTAATACATCCTTTATTGAGTAAGACGAGTTGTTAAGTATTATGATACGTGACATGAAAGTGTTTCCGTTTCCAAACAAGTTGTCAAACCTCTCGGTTAAATATTTTACGTGTGCATGTCATATTTAAACATTCATGCTTATACACAAGATCTTTGTTACGTGCCTTATGGCTTTTGGTTCACCACACAAGTCTATATATGTTGTATATTATAAGACGTGGACATGGGTTGTGTCATGCTAGGCACGACCCATGTTTAGCTTGTTAACACATAATAACCGTGCCTTATGACACATGAAGCAAACATGAAACTTGAATATGACGTAGGCTAAGACACTTACAAGGGTCCTAACTGCTTGAACGTGTGTGTATGTGAGCAATGTGGCGACCCACGTATGTAAAACACGATCAATAACCAAACCCTAAGCTTCAAAGCTTTGTAGATACCCAACCCTAGCTCGTGTAAACCTTTTTATAAACTTGTATGACAACTAGAAGTGTTTGTGGGTTCAATGTGTCAAGGGGAGGTGTTTGTTTGCGGTTTGAAGCTCGAACACAAGAAATAAATATGGGTGTAGTTGTTTGAGAGTGCTTAGGGTGTATGCGAGTTGTAAGAGTGTAGAATGGTGAGAGTATGTGTGTATTTATAGGATAAGAAGCTAGTTAACTCTCTTGGTTTCACAAACAACCCACACCGAACCAATTTGTGCCCTAGGAGGTGGTTTTTGAAGTTTTCTATTTACCCACACATGGTTTTGTTAAACCATCATAGTACAATTCTTAATTAGGAGATTTTGGTACAAGATTTGCGAAGATTATGAAAATCTTATGAATTATGCACATACATGCATGTAATCGGCACCCAAAGGAGAAAGAAAAGGTAATTTTTTTTTTTTGGGTATTATCCAATGTGTATTAAGTTAAGTGGGAACATTAAAGACACCTCTTAATTAGTTAGGAGATGTACAAGTACTTTAGGATCATTAGGAGATTTTTACTAGCTAGAAATCCACATGGGACGATTTGTTTATGGTGATAAACAAATTTTATTCGCCCTTTTAACTTGTACACAAAATAATTATACAAATTTGGTGTTTACAGGTTAAAAGTGAGTAGTGGTTTAAGTCTAGGTAAGTCTAAGTATTTCCGGGGTGTGTCCAAATGTATTTGTTTGCGAATCGTAACCCTTTTTACGTGACCAATAAATACACAATTCGTAAAGTTACATAATTATCTTTTTAATAATTATTTCTTACTTGATTGATGTAACCCTTAATTTATATGACGACCGTTTACATTCATGGATTATTTGTAGTCTACGTGATTTATCTTAAAAGTAAATATTTAAAAGTAAACGCGTATCGGGCTAAAATAAATAGTGATCATTAATAGAGTCGTACAATGACACGAAAATGAGAAATGTTACACAAGGATTATGAAGAAAACCCTATCAAGGTCCATTGATGATACTGGTTCATGTTAAAACCAATGCTCAAGATTTGGACTAAATGTATTCTACTATATCTTAATATCCTAATGTAACTATAACACTTTAAGGCCCGTGCACATTTTGTATATCTTTATGTTGTACACAAGTTCACCAAACTATTTATGGTATGTATGTTGTTAAGGTTTACTTAGATGAAATGGTAATTGGTCATGTGTAACCAATTACCACTGAAATGCTGCTATTTGAAGCCACTTGCATTGCCCTGTTTTGCTCATTTTTAGGCAATCTCATGTAACTATGTAACAAAAATTGTAATGTTATTTCCCCAATGTTGTTTATCCTTAGTTGTTGCATTGTAATGATATTTTTCAGTTAATAGAAGTTAACCTGCAACATAAACCAGCAAGATACCAAAGGAAACACAAAAAAAAACTAAACAAGAACAATAACCCTAAACTTAGGAATTTCATTATATTACATAAAGTAGCAAATGCATAAGCAGATCTCTAGCTTAAGGAAAAATTAGGACATATGTGGTATTCATAGGAGGGGGAGTGAATACGTTTATTTTAAAATACTTAAAATAAGTTAGTATCAAAATTATTCATCAAGTTAGATGCAATCATGATGAGTTGTGAAAATACATCTATATTCCACTTAGAAATGTCATTGTTAATTATAATAACATTACATAATGTTAACTTCTATCCATGTCAAAATATCATCCAAACATATAAGCAACAATCAAACACACAGATCTTAGCAATTATAAATGTAAGACGAGTAAGGTAATAAAGATGTAAAGGGAAAAAAAGTAAAAGAAGTGCAAACCGAGCGGATTGATTTTATAGTAGTATCGTCACGAAGCACCTCTTCGACCTACTCCCCACTCCGAGTACCAAACTCAAAGAGTTTCTTCACTAGTCAACACGCTCCTTTTAGGCGGAGAAAAAACATACAAACACTAAGCTTTACACCGATTTCGATCACTAAGACAAAGGTCGAGTTTTTCATTGCTTGAACCAATCTTTACAAACTTTTGTATTTTGAGGACTATAATATAAACGCACAAACTTCACTTCATGACTCGACCTTTAATTCACCGCACAACTTCACTTCACCGCACGACTTCACTTCACCGCACGACTTCACTTCACCGTACGACTTCACTTCACCACACAACTTAACTTCACCACACAACTTCACTTCGCTACACCTAGACACTAACACGATTATAACAATCTAACTCTTCTTTCTATGATCACCACGATCTAACTATACTTTATATTATCACCATGATCTAACAACTATACACACCATGATCACCAGATTAACCTTTTACAAAGTTTGGAATACAGGGGACTCGATTTACTTGTGAATGTAAGACATGTCACAAATGCACTAACTAAACTACATAACTTCGTATCTTGATGATAACGAGAGTTCTTCTCTTGCGCTTGGAGGAATAAGCTTGAATAACTTGAAAACAAATGCTTAAGATTAAATGATTCAAAGTTGTATGGTGAGTATAAATGATTTTAGACAGGGAAAAGATATGTTTGCTAAGTAAGGTTGAAAAATCAGATTTATAGTGAGGAACAGTCAAGTATTTATAGGCAAACTGGGGAGCATTTTTGTCTTGTCGCCCCCCTTAATTCATATGCCGGGTTTCCCCTTAATTCATATGTCGGTCCCCTTATATTTTAAGGGGCCGCCCACGCTTGGACGCTTCCTTTTTTGTCTTTTCTAGGGGTAGTGTTTTTTAGAACATTTCTAGCCGTTTTTAGGTAGAAAATTTGAATTCAAAATATTATTTTGAATAAAACATTTCTTTTAAATATAAAAATATTATGTAAAAGTTATAAAAATATTTGTAACATTTTATAAAAAATATGAGGTTGAATAAAAATTCATTTGATCATAAAATGCATTAAGCATTTATTTATTCATACCTTAAGTGATGCATTGATGATTTGTGATTACAAGTAACTTAAGCACTTTACGTTATGTGTTCTAAGTTACATGTTTGTCATCACCAAAACACAAAGGGAATGTATAGATAAAATATCTTAATATTTCTATCCAACATCTCCCCCTTTTTGATGATGACTAAATATGTAAACTATAACTCATAGTAAAATGTATAAGTTACTTGTTTACACTTCTTCTCCCCCTTTGTCGAAGCAAAAAGGTGGACACTTAGGCGAGACTTATACTACACTATAATCCTTGAAACACAGAGGCAAGCTTGCATCATTCCCAGTGAAGTCTTGTTCCAATAAACCCGTAAAATCATCCTAAGCTATCTATGTTGACACTCGAACACCCCTTGCATCCTATTGTTTATTGACTCTAGCAGATCCATGGATCAAATTTGTTACAAACTCTTAAACCTACATCAAGGGTTAGTTTCGTGCAAACATAATTAACATCATATATGTGTTGTTATATATATATATATATATATATATATATATATATATATATATATATATATATAAGAGAAAATATTATATGGGGCAGATACAATATCATGAAATGTAGTAGATGTCATATCGGGGTTTGCAAATCCTCCTCGTTTGTTGGTCCCCTTGATTTGGGTAGGGCACCAAGGAATCAAGCTACGAAAGTGTGCTACAAAAATAATTGTAGAAAAGTGCACATACATATAATAACGATGATCGATATATATATATATATATATATATAGCAACACACTAACGGGGAACAAGACATGCATGTCTTAGATATATGAACTCTAAGCTATGACATTTTAAAAGAAAAATTAAAACCTAGACACACGACGTATAATTAAAAACATGAGAAAGTTTAGAACCAGTGATATGGTTCGCCGAAACATGCTTAAGACTTGACAACACCTTCGGATTTAATACCGACTGTAATAAACGACCGAACTCAAAATTCATTTTTAGGTATTGACACACTATTTATTTGAGAATTGACTTATTCAAGATGTCATTTGGATAAGGAGTATTCAAAAGTATTTTGAATCAACACGTTTCGGTATGGTATCATCATCTAACCATGATGTGGCGTGGATCTGAAAAAAAAAATAGAATTAGGTTGTATTGAGAGTCTCCTATATCCTAAGGTTTTTTTGTTAAGCATTATGTATACTTTTCATGTTTGGGGTGTTTGTGGATAAACATTATCGTAAGACTTTAGGTCGAACTAAATGTTGATGATAATGATGATTTGTTGATGAAACAAAAACAAAGAAGGATGAGCGTAAATGGAAGGGGAAGGTGTTGACTTTAGGTTTGTTAAGTGTTTTGTTGGTTGTTAATGTTGATGAACAAAGATGAAAATGTGAAATAAGGTTGTTAGGTTCTTTCCTGTGAAAGAACAAACGAAAAGACACGACTGTGTGTAGTGTGATGGGAATCTCATAAACTTTGAGATTGATTCATCATCCTTTGTGTTTTCACTTTGCTAATAAAGTGGAAATGATTAGATGATAAGACGCATTTCATTACGAAATTCACTTGAGTTTTGACAACATAGGCACAAATGCTTATGAGTGTGAGACGCATTTCATTACGAAATTCACTTGACTTTTGACAACATAGGCACAAATGCTTATGAGTGTCAGGATATGAGGATGTGACGTATTTCATTATGAAATTCACTTGACGTTTGACAACATAGGCACACATGCTTATAAGTGTCATGATATGAGGATGAGACACATTTCATTATTAAAATTCACTTAACTTTTGACAACATAGGCACACATGCTTATGAGTATCGAGAAATAAAGATGAGACGCATTTCATTGCAAAATTCACTTGTGGGGAATGGTTACATGGTGAATCTTCTTGTGAAGATGACTAGGTGGATGACTCGAGATTGGTAGTGGTAAGGATGACTCGGTTTTACATTGTTGGTTTCTAGTGAATAAGAATCACATATGTGAGTTCTTGAGAGTATTTGGTTAAAGGATATATGTGAACATGTGTGTTTTCCCTTCCCTTTTAATTCGTGCTCATCCGGACATAAATTGTGGAATAAAAAGAATAAATGAAGAAAATTATTACGAAACGACGAGATTGACAAATGTCATGAGGACTGACGGTTAGATACGCTGAAATTCTCACGGAAGTTATCTTAGCTTGTCTATGCAGAGTATTGCACATGTTACACACTTAGAAATCTCCAAATCACACGCAGTGACTACGGCGAAAATCTATAAGCAAGACCGGATGCTTTCTAGCAAAAGTTGCAATCAAGGACAGTGCTAAACTGGAGTCGAAAGATATCGGAAATGTGGACGAAAGATATTAATCATCTATATAATAATAGAGGCGTGATTAAGGTTTTTGTGAAACGAATTTGAACAATGAGTGACATTTTAATTTGCATTTCGCGAATTAAAAATACTTAAATATTTCGGATGAAATAATTAAGTTGTCGAGATTTATCGGAATGTATTTAATAGTAACAAGACTATTAAAATGAGAATGACACGTTTATGAAATTTGTTTCATCATTCCTAGACCTAGACTTAAAAAGGTTCATGTTAGAGTGTTTTGGTGAGGATGCCGACGATGTTGTCTTTCGACGAAACTTTTTCGATGAAGATATTTCCTTTTGGACATTGTCGCGAAGGAAATGACGACGAATTTTGATGAGTTTTCAATCCTAAGATCAATGGATAATGTTCGATCCTCATTGTGTATGAGGTGAGCATGATGATAAACCATCGTGACATTCCTAAGGGGATGGAAAGGACTAACGGAAGTGAAAGTACTTAGTCTTAAGGTGTGTATATTAAAGAGGCTACGAATCACTTATGTAGAAACTCGTAAGACCTTTGTCACACGAAGGTTGATGAAAGCTTTTAGCTTTAGGAAGAGCATTTTAACATATGTTGTTAAAAGGCTTGAATATGAATATTCGGATATGACCTTTAACGTTTGCGATCGCAAGTTAAAGATACTTGAATATTTCTGATGAAATATTTAAGTTGTCAAACATACTTGGAGGAGTGTTAGATATGTATCTAACTTTTCCTTGACGAAAGAGTGGATTATTTGGAAGAAGGCGAGATGATGATTGAGGGAATGTGTGGGTGAAGACTCTAGGAGATATAATACCATTTTACGACTCTTTTGACTTTTTAGATTTGTGACACGGACACGAAGAAAAATATTCTAGTGTGAGAAAATATATACCTAGATGCATAAGACATATACATATAGGCATATAAGTTTATCTAAGCATGTATCGACACAATAATCAACGAGATTAATGTGTAAGACTCAATGGCATTTAAACGTTAATTGTCATATATCAATTGTCATACATTTAAGTGTAGGTGTACAATTAACATGTAAGTCATGTAAAATGACGCATACAAAACATGATAATTTTAAATGTAATCGTCATGCAAAACATGTTAGCATTTAGCATTTAGGAGCATGTGTCATTTAGATAAACTAAGAAATATTTTATCTAAATTGCTAGAAAAAGACAAATACCTTTATAGTGGACATGCATTTAATATCTAAGCAACTAAACGTTGAGCATCAAGATCATGAAGACATATAATTGCATTACATATGAACAAGTAGTCATCTTGAAACATTAAAGCACATATGTGAGGTGCATTGTGTCTAGATTGACTAAGAAGAAGCCTAATTTCTACGTGCTTAGTATGTACTTCCTAATGAGATACAAAGTCTATCGATGTAGACTATCATTAGGCATATTTAGGAAGAGCCATTTAATCAAATTAGAGAATTAATATGAGACTATCACTAGTGGTGCTCAATTCAGGCTAAGCACGGCCATTTTTTACGGGTTATACACCGAACCCAACTTCACTCTTGGAAACAATTCAACCGTTAGGTCAAATTGAATTTCTAGTGCAATAGATTCTCTAGTAGTC
>BQNB010064978.1:0-35106 GCA_026074375.1 Tanacetum coccineum
GTTTTCTGCTCACCCAAACATGATCCTTACGGTTTCCTGTTGTCCCAAACACACCCCTTGGTGTATTTCTGTTATCCCAAATGCACCATAATCTGTTAAAACAACAACCAAACGCACCCTAACTCTCTTTACAAAACCAAACGCACCCTATTCCTGGAAACTGCCACACCAAACACACCCCTTGCGGGCTGAGACAACACCAAACGCACCCTAGTGGGCTGAACCCAAATCCAAACGCACCCTTACAACCGTAAAATCCATAAACAAACACCTCTCTTGGGCCAGTTATACGCAGCAAACAACCACCCTCTGTGGCTGCTGCTAAACCATCGAAATGAACACGCCCTTATGGCTGTTACTGCTGCTAACTCGCAAAAACAAACACACCTTTGTGGTGTTTTAATAAAACCAAACGCACCCTGGTCGGTGCAGAACCAAAACGCACCATAGTGGTTTATACAAACGAACGCTCCTGCTGCTAACCCGCAACCAGACGTACCCTAACTTGGTGATATAAAAGCCAACCGCACCCTTAGCGGTATTGAAACAAACCACACGCACCCTTTTGGTGACTCTTGCTGCCAAACGCACCCTAGTGCTTGTTTATAACAAATCCGAACGCACCCTTTTCAGTGAAAAAAAACCAAACGTACACTTATATGGTGGTTGTGATGAGGGTTACGGGGTGGGGATGATGACGATGGTGTGAGTGGCGTGGCGGTGGCGTTGGCTGTGGTGGCGTGGGTGATGGTGAGGTGGTGACTTGGGGACAGCGGGGTGGCGGTGGCAGTGGCGGTGAATGGGTGGTGGTGATGGAGAGGGCGTGTGGCGGCGCGAGGACTGGTGGATCTAGTAGATCGGGTGGCGGGGAGTGTTTTGGAGCTCGGACGGAATTTTGGCCGGAGATGGTGGTGGCGCCGGAATATTCGCCGGAAAGTATGGAAGCTGCGGTGGCCGGATTGTTTTTTCGGTGGAGAGAGAGGAGGGAGAGAAGATGGGTGTATATGTGTGTGTGTATTTATTTCTATATATATATTAAAGTTATAAGAAAAGTGACAAGTCCAATATAGATGAGGGTTAATTTTATAAATATTTCCACAGGGACCAAAAGTGTAACTTTTGTAATATAATGGTTCGGGTCTCGTTTGGACTAGTAAATGGTATGATTCTACACGAATCTTGCGCCAATGCATTACAAAATAATTTTTCCATAAAAACGAGTTATTCATCTCGACTAATTTTCATAAACGTTTTATAAAATTTATTTAAAACGTTTATTATTTATTTGTATATTACTGATAAACTTTGTCCGTAAAATGATCCTTTACTTGAATATTTGCGTTACGCGATGTTCTTGTTTCTAAAATCTTGCGAGGGTATTTCGGTCATTTTCTGCTTATTTTCGGGTATCGGGCAAATCTAAAAAGTTGTCCGGAATGTCCGTTTTACATCAAATTGCTTTAAAGTCCGAGTCGTGAAAACGTGATTTAGTTGGTCGTTTTTGATAAGTCAGCTTAGGAATAACATATATCTTTTTCGTTTTCAAGTCAAATAAGTTAAAAATAACTTTGCACATGAGATATGAAATAATAAATATGATTTATTATTTAAAATATGTTCCGAAAACTTTACCGGTTACGCGGTAATCGTTTTTATGTGACCATAAAAGATCGAAAGTCAAAAAGTCAAGCCGGACCCGAAAAGTCAAAGGGTAAAATAGTCATTTACAATTCTAAAAATTGCTAGTTGTTACATTTTCTTTCACAAAACTGATTCATCTCCTTATTCTTGAACTCAATTCCATTATCACACCTAAGTACCTTAACCTTTTGATCTATTAGATTTTCTACTCTAGTTATAAAGGACTTAAGAATGGCACTAGTATAACAACCCACAATTTTCATCAATGTAATTATCCATCTATTATTTTTAATAGACCCATTTTCACGGGAATATTTTTGTTTTATACCATCCATGATGTAACGTAACTTACATTTCAAAAGTAAACGTACTCAGGCAACCTACCAATGCCAATTTCATCAACGTTTATATCAAGTAAACGTTATAATATGTCAATCAATATGTTTTAAACTCCATTTTTACCGTACGTTATGTATTTAACGTACAATTCAAAACGTTTATTATAAAACGGATTTCATACGTTAACGTTTATATCAAAACCCTAACTACATGTAATGTTTACATACAAATCAAATGTACAAGCTTGTAAACATGTGCAAGTTACTAATGCACCAAATTCAAATATATTTTCCCTCCAAAACCAATGTACAACTCGTTTAAGCTCAATATACAACCTGATATAGCATACAATTCAAAATATGTATTTTCCCTCTAATTTCTTTGTAGATTTCGTACCACCTCTTAAGCTCAAGTTACAAGATTCTTAAGCATCACATTTAAACTAGATTTCCCTCTATTTTAGAACACATACTCGTCCTAAACCATAAAACCCTAACCCTAAAAACCAAAACTCTAATCACCCCGATAACACCTTAACTAGCTCGAACTAGGTCTAAACCAAGCAACCACCCTTTCACCACCATGCCGCCACCTTACCACCACCTTGTCACCAACTTGCTAGCTCCCTTTCTCCTCTTGTCCACCCACCTTAATCAACTTGCACCCTCAAGCAAAAACACTTTGTCACCTCCTTGGTTAGTGAAAACCCTCCCCAAACATCTTACACCTTTTAAGTGAGAACCTAGTTTCTAAATAGTCATTAGTTACAACCTTGGCGGGGGAATACCCACTTTTCCCTACTTGGCCACTACTCCTCTCAACTTGGCGTCCACTCTAAGTTTGAGCCCTATATAAAGATGAAACACCCACACCTTCATAACTCACCACAAAATCAAACCATCACTCAAAACAAAGATCTAGCTGATCCCTATAAGAGAAGAAGGAAAGAATTAAGCTATTTAGGATGCCAAGGAACAAGAAAGAAAGGTTCTTGATTCATCTCCAAGCCATTTCGACCTGTATCAACCCATTTTGACCCATTCGAGTACTAGTAAGTCCTATCACTTGTTCTATAAGCTCTTGTTGTGTTTTAGATCTTATATAAACTTTTCTTAACCATGTGATCAAACGAAACCACGTTGGAAATCCTTAAACCAAACCAAACCCTAATCGAGCCCTAAATGACCCGTTTTGGAAACCCTAAGTACATGCGAACCCTAATAAGCTAGCTTAAGCTTATTCCTATCCTAATAAGCTCCTATCCATTTTTATAATTTTGTGAGAAAAGCTCTTGAACCCTAAACCTACACGTTTGGTTTTCCTAAACCAAACACATGCTTAAAAACCCTAAATGTTCTTTTCGTGAACCCTATAAGCTAAAAGCCATAAGCTGATCTAATAAGCTATTCTATCATTTTTATAAGCTTAGAACCCATCAAGTTATGATTTCAAAACCAAACGCACCCTTTTTGAGTTTTCAAGCTAATAAGCTCATTTCATAAGCTTTAAGCTTATAAAACTAACTTATTTTAGCTTATTGTGATAAGCTTTATGCTGCAAATTGATTTTGAGATTAAAAATACAAAGTATATGATTTTTGGACTAAGAATGCATTTCAAATGACCCTTAGGGGTATATATCGTAACATTTTGAAAACTATTAAACTCTCGGGCCAAAAGTGTAATTATCCTAAACTTAAAACCACAAGGGCCTGTTTTGCCATACTTTAAAGTTAAGGGTTAAATGTTTTAAAAATATAAATGAGGTTTTAAATTGTAAAATATATATAGTGCCATTTTCAAATTCTCAAAGGTATAAAATGTAATATTTATATATTTTATAACAAAAATATATTTAAACATTATAAGACTCGATTTTATTCAAATCCGACACATTCATTGTTTCATTCATCGATCTAAACATTATAAAATCAATTATGTTAAATATTTAACATAATTTATCATCCACTAGCTTTTGAAGAAACTTAAAAAGATAAAATCTTATCATTTAAACTATAACGTATCACGTTACTAGAGAATTTCATGTGAGGGGATTATATTTTGGTAGACGTTTTGACGAGTTGCTGGAAATGTGTCCGGGGGAGTTACTTCATAATACACAGCGCTAGATACAAGAGAACGACCTCTAAATGTGTCGTTTATAAAGTAATCTCGTTGATTTCCTTGAAATTGATATAACATTTGTCCCATAATTGCATCACAATGAAAAGCTTGAAAACAACCCAACGAGATTTGATCATTTGTATGTAGGTAGAAATCCATGAATGAAATCTTGTCAAATTTAGACTCCAGTGCTCATCAAATAATCCAAGCATCTAATTCACCTGAGAAAAACATGCTTAAAAAGTGTCAACATTAAAGTTGGTGAGTTCATAGATTTCTTTAAATATAAATGTTAAACCAAGGTTCCCAATAGTGTGTATGACAGTTCAGCCCATAGAATAGTCACGAAATTACGTATGAAAGTTGAACCGCAATTGGTTCAAAGTAAAATGGGGGTTTTATGAATTTATTTATAATCACCATTATAAAAATCAAATAGTTATAAAGTATGCATGACCATTTCAATCCCCAAAAGTCACAAAAATATACGTATGAATGTTGAACCACAATTGTTCAAAGCATGTATGACATTTATATATATATCACCAAAATGTTTCAAGTGTGTATTGTCACTTTATTCAAGGCACGGTAAATATTCATCTGTGTATAAAACAATTATTATAATTACTATAAGTTCCTGACACCGAAACCTTAACCACAATTCATGTTGTTACGTGTTGTTACCATGTGGGCGCCTCTTCCCAAAGATATATTGGGTTCCTCTTCCCAAAGACCTACTAGGTGCCTTTTCCCAAAGACCTACTGGGTGCCTCTTCCCAAACACATGCTGGGTGCCTCTTCCCAAATATATACTAGGTTAACGGTTACTTAGACAATAAGCTTTAAGTTCTACAGTAATTGATCATGGTAAAAGAAGCAATGTGTTTTTCGTCCCTAGAAAATAATTTGAGTAATTATTTCTCCATCGCGAAATATATAAATGAGTATCATAAACCAATTTGTAATAAAACATCTAAATGCATTTGGTAAAAAGCTGGTTCTCACCCCAAAAATATATGTTAAATCATTGTAATGACATTGGGCTATAAAAAATCACATTGATTTTGTAGAACGATTGGCAGAAATGCTATATTAATCATAAACGAACGGAAACGGGAACGGCTCGACCATGTGTTGCGGTTTTCTTAAACGGCTAAGATCCATCTTGCCTTGGATGGATGTTACTTGGGTTTTCCGATGGGTGATTATATTAACGTGACACGTTGATAAAGATTTAGATCTCAAGTTGCAATAGTTTGGTGGTTGGTTAAATAAAGTAAATCGAAATGTAAACGAAAAGTATGTAATATATTTTGTACTATATTAGACTTATGGAAAATTTAACATGGATTTAAACTCGTACTGTGAATTATATAACAAAGACGAATAATCAATTACATAATCGAGGTATATAATACTTTATAAGTGTTATATAAGAAACGTGAGAAAATAATTAAAACAACACATTTCGACACGTGTTCGAAAAGTTACTAATTTACTTAATAATAGTCTCGTATTATAAAAGTAAACACACGTTTTAAAGTACGAATCAGTGTAACGGACGTTTTCAAAGTTTTTATAAAAGTTTATACTTTTATCTTCTAGTCAGAAATTTTATAAAATCTTTATTTTATAATTTAGTACTTCGTTTTCCTTGAAGGATTATCTATCAATAATAGAATTATAGTCAACATTACTAGGTATAGTAATTTATAGAAATTTTGGCATAACTTATTCGTTTATAAGACATTTCTCATTTTTACAAAGTCCAATGTTCTTCCATTTTCAATCAAACCGTGTTGCAATATCCTCGTGTTTTAAATATATATATATATATATATATATATATATATATATATAAACTAAACAAAATAATAATTATTACATTTATTTAACCATTTAAACCACCATCCGGTTTTATGTTTTTAAAATTTCTTACGATATAATTTATTGGTACCGAATTTGTAATACCACAAACACGACCCTTATCGAGTTTTTGCTTAACCCAATACATGATCCCTTACGTTTCATGCTGTCCCAAAGCCCCCATTGGATGTATTTTGTTATCCTCCAAAGCAACAGATCCTGTTAAAACAGCAACCAAACGCACCTTACCCTATTCGTGGAAACTGCCACACCAAACACACCCCTTGCGGGCTGAGACAACACCAAACGCATCTTAGTAGGCTGAACCCATATCCAAATGCACCCTTACAACCATAAAATCCATAAACAAACACCCCTCTTGGGCATGTTATACCCAGCAAACAACCACCCTCTGTGGTTGCTGCTAAACCACCAAAACGAACACGCCCTTATGGCTGTTACTGCCGCTAACTCGCAAAAACAAACACACCTTTGTGGTGTTTTAATAAAACCAAACACACCATGGTCGGTGCAGAACCAAAACGCACCCATGGTGGTTTATACAAACGAACGCTCCTGCTGCTAACCCGCAACCAGACGCACCCTAACTTGGTGATATAAAAGCCAACCGCACCCTTGGCTGGTGTGAAAAACAAAACCACAGCACCATTGTAGGTGAACCACTTGCTGCCAAACGCTCCTTGTGCTTATATATAACAAACATCCGACAGAACCCTTTTCAGTTGAAACAAAACCAAACTACACTTATTTGGTGTGACTGATGTGATGTGGGTTACGGTGCGTGGGGTGATGACGGATGGTGCTATCGTGAGTGGCGTGGCGGTGGCGTTGTTGTGATAGCGTGGGTGAATGGGTGGTGGTGATGGAGAGGGCGCGTGGCGGCGCGTGGTTTGGTGGATCGGGTAGATCGGGGGTAGATCTACC
This sequence comes from Tanacetum coccineum, assembly GCA_026074375.1. NCBI lineage: Eukaryota > Viridiplantae > Streptophyta > Magnoliopsida > Asterales > Asteraceae > Tanacetum > Tanacetum coccineum. Next base: position 6,915 of record BQNB010064978.1, read on the forward strand.
TTTTTGTATATTTTGGGGGTGGTGGCCGATGGCGACGACGATGGCCGGAGGTTGGCCGGGGCAGCGGTGGCTGCCGAAAAAAGAGGGAGAGAAGATGGGTGTATATGTGTGTGTGTTATATATAAAATGAGTAATATAAAATTTAATTTCTATATATATATTAAAGTTATAAGAAAAGTGACAAGTCCAATATAGATGAGGGTTAATTTTATAAATATTTTCACAGGGACCAAAAGTGTAACTTTTGTAATATAATGGTTCGGGCCTCGTTTGGACTAGTAAATGGTATGATTCTACACGAATCTTGCGCCAATGCATTACAAAATAATTTTTCCCATAAAAACGAGTATTCACTCGACTAATTTTCATAAACGTTTTATAAAATTTATTTAAAACGTTTATTATTTATTTGTATATTACTGATAAACTTTGTCCGTAAAATGATCCTTTACTTGAATATTTGCGTTACGCGATGTTCTTGTTTCTAAAATCTTGCGAGGGTATTTCGGTCATTTTCTGCTTATTTTCGGGTATCGGGCAAATCTAAAAAGTTGTCCGGAATGTCCGTTTTACATCAAATTGCTTTAAAGTACGTAGGTCTCGTGAAAACGTGATTTGTTGGTCGTTTTTGATAAGATTCAGCTTAGGAATAATTTATCTTTTTTCATTATTCAAGTCAAAAAGTTAAAAATAACTTTGCACATGAGATATGAAATAATAAATATGATTTATTATTTAAAATATGTTCCGAAAACTTTACCGGTTACGCGGTAATCGTTTTTATGTACCATAAAGATCGAAAGTCAAAAGTCAAGCCAGGACCCTAAAAGTCAAAGGGTAAAATAGGTATTTCAATTCTGGAAAATTGCTCTAGTTGTTACATTTTCTTTCACAAAACTGATTATCTCCATTTTCTTGAACTCAGATTTCAATTCAGCACAGCCTAAGTACCTTAACCTTTTGAATCTATTAGATTTTCTACTTCCACGTTATAAGGAATTAAGAATGGCTTATCTAGTATAAAACAAATTACCACAAATTTTCATTCAATGTAATTCAATGTAATTATACATCTATTATTTTTAATAGACCCATTTTCACAGGAATATTTTTGTTTTATACCATCCATGATGTAACGTAACTTACATTTCAAAAGTAAACGTACTCATGCAACCTACCAATGCCAATATCATCAATGTTTATATCAAGTAAACGTTATAATATGCCAATCAATATGTTTTAAACTCCATTTTACCGTACGTTATGTATTTAACATACAATTCAAAACGTTTATTATAAAACGGATTTCATACGTTAACGTTTATATCAAAACCCTAACTACATGTAATGTTTACATACAAATCAAATGTACAAGCTTGTAAGGCACGTGTGCAAGTTACTAATGCACCAAATTCAAATATATTTTCCCTCCAAAACCAATGTACAACTCGTTTAAGCTCAATATACAACCTGATATAGCACACAATTCAAAATATGCATTTTCCCTCTAATTTCTTTGTAGATTTCGTACCACCTCTTAAGCTCAAGTTACAAGATTCTTAAGCATCACATTTAAACTAGATTTCCCTCCATTTCACTACACATACTCGTCCTAAACCATAAAACCCTAACCCTAAAAACCAAAACTCTAATCACCCCGATAACACCTTAACTAGCTCGAACTAGGTCTAAACCAAGCAACCACCCTTTCACCACCATGCCGCCACCTTACCACCACCTTGTCACCAACTTGCTAGCTCCCTTTCACCTCCTTGTCACCACTTCATCAACTTGCACCTCAAGCAAAACCCTTTGTCACCTCCTTGGTTAGTTGAACCCTCCCCAACATCTTACACCTTTCTAAGTGAGAACCTAGCTTCTAATAGTCACTAGTTACAACCTTGGCTACCACTTCTTCCCTACTTGGCCACTACTCCTCTCAACTTGGCGTCCACTCTAAGTTTGAGCCCTATATAAAGATGAAACATCCACACCTTCATAACTCACCACAAAATCAAACCATCACTCAAAACAAAGATCTAGCCGATCCCTATAAGAGAAGAAGGAAAGAATTAAGCTATTTAGGATGCCAAGGAACAAGAAAGAAAGGTTCTTGATTCATCTCCAAGCCATTTCAACCTGTATCAACCCATTTTGACCCATTCGAGTACTAGTAAGTCCTATCACTTGTTCTATAAGCTCTTGTTGTGTTTTAGATCTTATATAAACTTTTCTTAACCATGTGATCCTTAAACCAAACCAAACCCTAATCGAGCCCTAAATGACCCGTTTTGGAAACCCTAAGTACATGTGAACCTTAATAAGCTAGCTTAAGCTTATTCCTATCCTAATAAACTCCTATCCATTTTTATAATTTTGTGAGAAAAGATCTTGAACCCTAAACCTACACATTTGGTTTTCCTAAACCAAACACATGCTTAAAAACCCTAAATGTTCTTTTCGTGAACCCTATAAGCTAAAAGCCATAAGCTGATCTAATAAGTTATTCTATCATTTTTATAAGCTTAGAACCCATCAAGTTATGATTTCAAAACCAAACGCACCCTTTTTGAGTTTTCAAGCTAACATTTCATAAGCTATAAGCTTATTAAATCTACAAAACTAACTTATTTTAGCTTATTGTGATAAGCTATATGCTGCAAATTGATTTTGAGATTAAAAATACAAAGTATATGGATTTTAGACTAAAAACATAAATCGATTTATGCATGAGGGATATTAACATTTTGAAAACTATTAAACTTTCAGGCCAAAAGTGTAATTATCCTAAACTTAAAACCACAAGGGCCTATTTTGCCATACTTTAAAGTTAAGTGTTAAATGTTTTAAAAATATAAATGAGGTTTTAAATTGTAAAATATATATAGTGCCATTTTCAAATTCTCAAAGGTATAAAATGTAATATTTATATATTTTATAACAAAAATATATTTAAACATTATAAGACTCGATTTTATTCAAATCCGACACATTCATTGTTTCATTCATCGATCTAAACATTATAAAATCAATTATGTTAAATATTTAACATAATTTATCATCCACTAGCTTTTGAAGAAACTTAAAAAGATAAAATCTTATCATTTAAACTATAACGTATCACGTTACTAGAGAATTTCATGTGAGGGGATTGCATTTGGGTAGACGTTTTGACGAGTTGCTGGATTTACGATTTAAAATGTTCTAGCTCCTTAAACGTTTACTACATGACCTCTGAATTATGATAGGCCGAACAGTGATACGATGTTTTCACAACTATTAACAAATCATTTACGTTAAACTTTTTGAAATAAAGTTTGAACTTAAGGTTGGACATATTACCACAGGTTGCGTGACGATGCTATTTACTGTCCACTTGAGTTTTACTATTGCCATCAATTAGATTCCCTGTTTAAGGTGAAGTCATAGTCCCACCTTTATATGTTTTTCTAACCTCGTGGGGAGATACATGCTATAAACTATGATCAAGTATTTTGAAACTGATATGCTATCCATGGATATATTATTGGCTTAGTTTACCTTCACTGCCAATATCATTTGACCATGAACCATTAATACTGTGACGTGAACGCGATATTTATGGATAGATTATCAGGATTGACGAATACTGTTTTGTGTTTATTGTACATGAGGTAATCAAAACGCACTACATTTGAGAATAAAGGGTAACTTTGGAAAGTTACCTTTCCAAGGGGACAGTTGTTTCCTCAATAATGTCTACTGAGGTGATTTCATGTTAACTATTTGAGTACACGAGCTTTAGGGTAAATAATATTGTTTTCCATGTTTAATTGTAATTGTATATTATTACCTTATGATGACTTGTATTCAACCATTTCATTACAAACCTATGAATTTCACTTAACCTTTGTGTTGACTTTTTTAGCATGTTTATCTCAGGTAACTAAGCGATTTAAGGCACGGAGTAGCAAGAACTTGAAGACGTTCAAACTTTTTATCATTCAAACTTTATGTTTTTAATGTATTTTGGGACCTCCTTTTGTAAAACTCTGATATGATATTGAATGATAACTGAATTTTCCAAAACGTCTCTTTTGAGTCGTTTTCTATGATTATGACTGTTGATTCATGAAGTAATACCTCAATTTAGCTTTCGCTGCTATATGAAATATCGGGGTGTTACAGATTGGTATCAGAGCCGCGGTTATAAAGAACAAGGTTAAAACCTAAACTATAACTATTTTCCATCCAAGAAAGTCCTCTGTGCCACTACATTTCCTGAATAGTATGTAAAGATACATAACTATTAATTAAATATAAATAACTTATGTTATTTCCATTGGGTTGTTACAGAATTATGTCTTCATCCACCCACCCTATTATTATCCTATCTGATTCTAATGTTGAGGATGCTTTTTCCTCTATAAACACTCCTGACTATACCCCGGCTTCACCGGACTATTTCCCAGCCTTACCGGGAAACACCTTTTCTGACCCTTCAGAGGATCTATCTAAGGATCTTTTAGCCTCGCTAACTATCTCACCTTTCCACGATGATCCATATATGAAGGTCATGCAAGCATATAATGCTACTAATAATGAATCACCTATTCCACTGCCACAAGCTCCTATTGCTCCACTAACTGTTTTGCCTCCATCTCCAGTGTTACCACCATCACCACTATTTGATCCCTAAGATTTCTTTCTTCCCGAGGAGATTTTGCCACCTCAGAAACGAGCCCGTTTCCTATCATCCTCCTCTAATGATTCCTCTGCCCCACCTCAAGTATTTGAGATTGGAGAGAGTTCTCATAAGACGCATCTGGAGCGCCATGAGGAATAGATCAAGACTACTTTGAATCACTTAGATGAGCTCCCTCTTGAGCGCATTGAGCACATGGAAGATAAGATAGAAGGTCTTGGTAATGGTCGAGTAATCATACAACGAGATTTTGACCAACTAGAAACAGAACTTCAAGAAGCCCGTACCCAGATTGCTGGATTTCAGAGAGAGCAAATAAGGCATGACGACGAGATTGTTCTTGCTCGCGTCAGGATTTCTACTCTAGAAATGATCATCGAGGATATCCAGGTTCGCTACCGGTCAGATATGAAGAGTCTTTTGGATACGATCCATGAACTCAAGAACCACAAGGGAGGACCACCAGACTACTAGACTAGATCCTTGTTATTTACAGCTTTTGTTTAGAATCCAACCACAAGACGTGTGGCATAAATAATGACACTTGTTAAATCTTGGTTATGTAAAATATGTAGACAAGTTGTTTATGACATAATGAAGTTGTGATTCCATTATACCTCGCTGTTTCATGACACCGATTTATGTATGTCGTGGTTGTCTATCCTATACTATGTGTTAAGATTATTGATGCATCATATCTTTATGTATCCGGGATTACTATGGTTATCTTACCATCAGGTTTTCTTGAACCTTTGTGCCCAGGTATCATGGATATGATTAATAATCAAGACATTGAGCATATGATTCCACCTACACCACCACCAGACTATCCCTTTGATGAGTCTATCTTCACAGAGTTAGATAACTCATTATGGATCATACAACAACCACTGAAAAGTGAACCAGTCCTCGAGAAACCTAATGAGTTAGATGCTTGTTAGAGTGTCCATCTCTGGAAGTCCTAGATTCCAAAATTTTCGGTTATATTCTACAATGTAATATCAAAGGATGTGTATTTCTTTGTTAAGACATGTATCAAATAAAGTATCTATGTCAAATGATTTCAATATCACTATGTATGAAAAATTTTAACAATGACTTATGATATGACTATATTATTGTATGGATTCTTACTTTGTGTTGTCTTGTAAATGTTGATAGAATGGCTCCCAAGAGGACATCAACATCTGCAGCACCAGCCATGACTCAGGCCACCATCAGGAAACTAGTTGCTGATAGTGTTTTCGAAGCTCTGGAAGCACAAGCTGCTACCATGGCAAATACTGATAATACCAATAGGAACACCAGACAAAGAGAAACTCCTATAGCAAGAAAATGTAGCTACAAAGAGTTTATGAGCTGCCAACCTTTCAATTTCAAAGGTACGAAAGGCGCTGTTGGTCTCATCTGCTGGTTTGACCGAACTGAATCGGTATTCCTCCGTAGTAACTGTACCGAGGACTGCAAAGTGAAATTTGCTACTGGTACTCTAACTGAAGAAGCTTTGTCATGGTGGAATTCATTCGCCCAGCCTATTGGAATAGAGGAAGCCTACAAGATTCCCTGGTCCAAATTAAAAAAGCTCTTAATAAAGAAGTATTATCCCCGAACCGAGGTGAAGAAAATGGAAGATGAATTTTAAAACTTGGTTGTGAAAGGAGATGATCTCAAGATTTACGTTATAAGATTCCAAGAATTAGCAGTCTTATATCCCAAACATGGTACCAACACTGAGAAATTTGGAATCTTTCATCGGGGGTTTACCAGAAGTTATTGAAGGTAAGGTTCCGCTCAAAGCCTCTAAACTTTGGAGGAAGGAAGACCTATTACCATAACCCAGAGGTTAATGGATCAGGTAACAAAGCCACGATGCTGAGAAGGAAACAATGATCTCAAACATAATAATTTTAATGGTTTAGAATGGAAACAACAACAATAACTACCCCATAATCATGACAATAACAATACCTCTAATAATCATGAAACAACACTATCCTAAAAAATTCGTGACAACAATAACTACCCATGATACAAAATACAATAACTACCAAAATAACCATAACTAACAACAATCACAACTGTAACATGCATTACAACAGCAGCAAACTGAAAGGCAGGGAAACCTTCTAGGACTTATGGAAACGTTAGATATAATGGGACCTCTTCCCCTGTGTAGGAAGGGTACACTGCATCCACACATGACCTTGCACTGTCAGGTGTATGATTGTAACAAGTGTAGGCCATCAGACCAGAATCAGTTCGAAGCTAAGAACTCATGTTCTAAAAAACACTCTATCACCAAACTAAATTCTTGGGACGAGATTTCTGTAAAGGTAAGGGGATTGTAACAACCCACAATTGTCATCCACTGTTAATTTCCACTTATATTTATTTAAAATACTACTTTTTCACAGGATCTATTTGCTTTATTTATTTCCAACAAAATGTAACATAACTTATTATAGCAACTGAAACGTGCCCCCGCAACTACCAATGCCAACTATATCTTCGTTTATATCAAAGTAAATCGTCCTAATATTTACCAAGTCGTAGTTCTAATATCAGTTTTACAAAATACGTTATCGGTTTATCGTACCATTTACACGTTATTTTCAAAACTAGCATTATTATCGTTAACGTTTATATCAAAACCCTAAACTTTATGTAATGTTACATACAAAATGATGTACAGCTTCAGCATGTGGACAAGTGATTAATACATAATATTTAAATCACATTTTCCCTCCTAAAAACAAAGCACAACTCATTTGAGCTCAATGTACATGCCAATAAAGCAAAGAATTTAAACTAGCTCATTTCCCTCCAAAATCTTAAGGATTTTGTACCACCTCTTTAGCACTAATTATAAGCACTCAATTACACATTTATGTAAACACTTTTACCTCTTTATTAATCTCAGCTCCCCACTAACCTAAACTAAACCCTAATCCTAAACCCGAAAACCCTAGAAAACCTGTTACACCTTTAAAACTAGTTCATAAATCTGATCCGTTGATAAAACATAGGATCTGGGAAAAATCAATAGGATTTGGGTAATAGGTAAAGATACTAGGTTGTATCCCTATGTCTTGTGATCATTTTTCCGGTTGACTCAACCCGATTCGATGTTCGGGAATGAATTAGTTATAGCCGAAATGGCAAATGTTCGCAGATTCTGCACACTGTAGTAAATGGATGTTATCTCTAAATTGTTGTTATAGGACTCCTAAATAGGTAATACTAAAAGTTGTATGAGGACTAAATATCTAAACCATGCTCAATGGTTTTGAGCTTAATCGGAATTACGGTTTGTAAATACTAATCCATGTTACTGAGATGTTGGCTGTCAAAAAACAGCCATGAACTCGCCACCCTAAACTTATCTAAACCGAATTCTAAGAAGCTGCCACCTCAAGCACCTTCAAGCACTAAATCACCGTGACCAATCCACCACCTTCAGCACCTTGTTTTCAACCTAGCACCACACACCATAGTCACACACTTGCGATCAAGCAAAAAACACCTCCTTGTTCACTCCATATATAATCCGAACCCTTACTTGACCCATTTTTACACCTAAGCTAGCAACTTAGCACCTCTATGACTCACCAAGCATCTACCCAAGTAGCTTACAAGCACCTTCATCACCACCCTTAAGCACCAAGGCTTCTAAAACACCTTCTTGTTACTACCTTGTAGCTGTGACCCCCAAAATACCTACCACCTTTCATTGCTACTCTTCTAGATCTCAAGACTCATCCTACTAGCCCCTCTTAGTCACCTTAACTAGACTTGACACTAATCAAACTCAAAAATTAAGCACCAAAGGTGTTTTCACCCTATAAATACACAAACCAAAGCACCCTTTTCATTTCATCCCACACATATCATCTCATACCCTCAAATGGAATTCTAGCCTTCCATAGCAGCAATAAAAGATCAAGAGAAGTCCCTAAGATCATAATAGAATCCAAGAAGCAAGAAAAACGAAGCCTTAAAGTCGTTACTAGGCGTACAAACCCAAAAAACTCATTTCGACCCATTTTAGCTCAAGTAAGCCTAAGATCTTGTTCCATATGCTTATATTATGTACAATAATGTTCATAATACTCTTAAGATCATATATGAACTCTTTTTGAAACCCTAAAAATGACCCGTTTTGATTTTCTAGCTAACGAATCCTTTTTCTAAACTTTTGTTACGTTAGAACATCTTATTTTAGCTTATTCTAATAAGCTATAACCTGAAAATATCATTTGGAATCTTAAAATAACCTTGCATGGCTTTTTGGACTTGTTTTGCAAAAGTTTCCATGCATAGGGGTATATATCATAACTTTCTGAAATTTATAACTAAAGGGGCTGAAAATGTCATTTTCTTAAAGTTATAACTATAAGGACCTATTTTGCCAAGTTTCAAAGTTAAAGGTTTAAATTATATATACTTTATATATAAAGGACTAAACTTGTAAAAGTTTATAAACCAGGGGTATATATTGCCAATTTTGCAAACTTATAAAATATTATATTTTTATATTAATTATAAAAATATATATAAATTATTCTAGCTTTTGAAGAAACTTAAAACTATAATGTATCACATTACTAGGGAGCTTCATGTAAGGGGTTTTCATTTGGGTATACGTTTTGACGAGTTTGCTGGATTTACGATTTAAAGTGTCCTGGCTCCTCAAACGTTTACTACATGACCTCTGAATTATGATGGCCCGAACAGTGATACGATATTTCCATAATAAATCCAATCAAAATGATATTTCATTATGACATAAAACATATCCAATCAAACTAAGACTTGACATATTACCCAGGTTGTGTGACGAAGCCGTTACTTTCATTTCATATACTTTTGCCATCAATCAAATTTCCCTGTACTGTTAAGGTGAGTTCATAGCCTCGCATTCAATCTTTTAAATGTTTCATAAACCCGCGAGGGGGATACATGCTATAAACCATGAATGCAAGTATTTTTCTGTATGCTATCCTGATACATTATTGCCTAAGTCCCTACTTTTGCCATTAAGTCCCCACTATCATGAACCGTTAATTACTTGTCGGGGTAAGCGCGAATGCTGTGAATAGATCTATTTGGGACTGGACTCCCCGTTGGTGTACCTATACTGTCGGTAACCAATAGCACACATTTGAATAACTTTGCGGGTGTTTGGCAAAGACACCCATTGGGGCTATAACTTGTGATTATTAAATATCCCAAAGCTTCGGTGTCATGAGCTTATGGCAATAATACTATTTTTCATATGGGTGTATAACAACGTAACCCACTACTGAACTTGTACTCAAACTGTTTATCTAAAACTTATGAATTTCACTCAACCTTTGTGTAACATGTTTATCTCAGGAAATTAAGCAACTAAAGGCACGGAGTGGCACGGACTTGAAGATGGCAAAACAATTATCATTCAAACTTTATGTTTCTAGAATTTGGAACCTCCTTTTGTAAAACTCGGATATATTATTGAATGATAACTAATTTTTTCCAAAACGTCTCTTTTGAGTCGTTTTATATGATTATGATTGTTGTACTATGAAGTAATACCCAAAATTAGCTTCCGTTGCTATATTTGTCAAAATGGGGGTATTACAATGATGCTCCTCAAATAGTATCCTCTTCAGAAGATCAAGTTGTCACTAAACCAAACTCTTCAGTCTTGAATGAAGTTGCCGATGAATTTGTTCAAGAAGATGTTGCATATTTTGATGGACCTATGTTTCATAATGCACCACAAACTCCTAAATTTGATGTTGCTGAATCTTCTTCAACTTATCAGGATCCATCAAATATGCATCAATTTATTATCTTTATATATATCATTATTGATATATACAACAAGTCAGTTTGAGGTGCCATGAGGACTTAGGGACGCAATAAAACTGTATTTCTATAAATAATTGTACTCATGCAATTATTACACTTTATGGTGTATAACAACTAACCCACTATTTGATACTTGTATTCACACTAAATATTATAAACCTATGAATTTCACTCAAACCATTGTGTGACTATTTTAGCATTTATCCTCTGGGTAAACTGAACACTTATGAGCACGGAGTGCACAATGACTTGAAGATGGCTAATTGTTTTAACATTCAAAGTTATGTTTCAGTATAATTTTTGGACCTCTGTTATTTGTATAAAAACTCTGATGCCAATAATGAATGATAACTTATCTTTTAAAAACGTCTCTTTCGAGTCGCTTTCTATGATTATGAACTGTTGTTACTAAAGAAAATAAAACCCCAGATTAGCTTCCGCTGCTATATTCCAAAAATGGTTGGTGTTATTATAGATTGGTATCAAGAGCATCATATATTATCGAGGAACAAGTGTGAAACCTTAACTTATAAAAACTTTTTCTTTTTCCCATCCAAGAAAGTCCTCCAGTCCACTACATCTTCCGGAATAGTATTTACAGAACTTAACTAATATACTATTTATAAAATAACTATGTTATTTACTACTGGGTTGTTAACAAAATGATGTCTTCTCCCAACCATCCTACTTCCGATATTGAGGATGCTTTTTCCTCCAACCTTTCCGACTATAAATCCCGCTTCCCCCCAGACTATTTCCAGCTCACCAGGAAAAAACTTATTCTAGCTCTTTCAAATAACTCATTTGGTGTAGTTTTCCAATAGTTTATCACCAATCTTTCACTTTTTCATGATGACCCCTATAAAAGGTCATGCAATGCATACTATGCAAAGAAATCAACCTATTCTACCACAAACTATTGTGCCTTCATGTATAATGCTGAGCTCCAATGTTTTTTTATCCTCAAGAATCCTTCTGCTAGAGGAATTAATTGACAACCTAAGAAACAAGGCCATAATCCATCATTCCCCTCCTACTTCCTGCCCAACCTCAAGAATTTGAATGGGAGAAAGCTCCCGTAAGACAAGTCTGGAACGTCATAAGGAGCAAATTGAGGAAATTTTGAATCACCTAGATGAACTCTCTCTTGACCGCATTGAGCACATAGAAGACAAAATAGAAGGTCTCAGAAAAGGCTGAGTGATTATACAACAAGATTTTTTTTTTTCCGACAATCTGACGCTGAACATCCCAAAAGGATCAATGCTCAAAAAATTGCAAACTTCCAAAGAAAGCAAATGGAAATAACAACAAAGATTGCTCTGAGCTTGCTTCAGGATTGCTAATCTCGAACAAATGCATCAAAGAAATCTAAGTTCTCACCAAGTAGACAGAGGAAAGTCTTCTGAATGCAATCTATGAACTCAAGAATAGCCATGAAAGGACCACAATCGAACTACTAGATTTAGATACAAGTTTATAGCTTTTAACCTACCCACGGATGTGGTGTATAAATAACAACACTAGGTCAAATTTTTTACTATTACAGTACAAAGACAAGTTTGTTTTATGATATAATATAATGTAAATCCCGTTATAACCTGTTGTTTCATAATTCTGATAAATCCATCCTAAAACAACTTCCTCCTTATATCATCAGCTCCGTCTCCATCGTTATAAATCATACAATGATTACAAATAAATCATAGATACTTATTTGATGATGAATTATCTATGATTTCGATACACTATTGTGAGAACAATGTTTATATTTTATGTAACTTTTAATCATTTAAGACTTGTGAAATATCATCATAATACGTTGATATCTTTGTGTTGATAGAAAGTGCCTATCTAAAAGGGTGTCAACAACTGAAGCAACCAGCCATGACATCAACTGCCATCAGGAAACTAGTTGCTGACAGTGTTTCCGCAACTCTGGAAGCACAAGCCGCTAACATGGCAAATACTGATAATACCACCAGACCAAGAGAAGCTCCTGTGGCAAGACAATGAAGCTACCAAAGTCAAGACTGCCAACCTATCAACTTCAAAGATACGAAAGGCGCTATGAGTCTTCATCCTCTGTTTAAAAGAACTGAATATGTTTTCCATTTCCCCGTAGCAACTGTATCGACGTCTGCAAGGTGAAGTTTGTTGGTTTGGTACTTTTAAACTTAAGAAGCTCTATCTTAGTGGAATTCTATTGCCCAAACCTATTGGTCTAGAAGAAGCTTACAAGATTACCTTGGGTTGAATTCAAGAAACTTATGATAAAGAAGTCCTGGTCCCCAGAACTGAACTCCAGAAAGATGGAAGATGAATTTTTACATCAACCATGAAGGGAAATGGAATCTCAATACATATGTGAGAAGATTTCCAGAATTGCCAACCCATTAGGTCCCACTATGGTGCCAGATTCTGAGAAAAGATGGGAAGTTTTCATCGGGGATTACCTCTAAGTATGAAGGAAATGTTTACCACTCCGCCCTCTAAAACCTCAAAACTCTATAGGAAAAGCCATTAACATAGCCCAAAGGCTAATGGATCATGGTACAAAGCACAAACTCCTATGCAAGTATCAAGTGATCACAAACGAAAGTTGATGACCGAGAACGTTTCAACAACAACAACTGAAATCGCAACGAAAACAACAACAAGAACTACACAACACTAACGAAATACCCGCATACAATAATCACCAACCACATAGATCAAAAGGACAAGAAACTTCAGGCTTATAATGCTTGCCAGGCCACCCCAACTGAAAATAATGGATATACTAGAAACCGTCCCTTGTATGTAAGAAATGCACTCTACATCACACAGGACCTTGCACTATTAAGTGTAATATTTGCAACAAGGTAGGCCATCTGACTAAGAACTGTAAAAACAAAGGGCCAACCACTGGAAGTAATTTGCTACCAGTAATAGTTACTTTCCATGCCTGTGAAAAGAAAGGGGCATTATGCAAAACCAGTGCCGAAAGACCACCAACAACAATGCCCATGGAAGAGCCCTAATGCTGAGGGATAGGAATGCTCACCAAGACCCGAACGTAGTCAAGGGTATTTTCCTTATAAAACAACATCTAGCTAGAGTATTATTTGATTCTGGAGCCGATGAAAGTTTGGTATCCATATCTCTTGCCTCTAAGCTAAATATTCCACCCATTACAATAGATCCTTTTACTATATCCGAATGGTCTGACAGAAACTTAGTAACACAAGAAAACACCACTATTCAGGTGAACACAGACCTTAGTTAAACCAACTTTTTAAATCATGATCTATGCCGATCAAACTCGGTAGTTTTGACGTTGTCATTGGTATGGATTGGTTATCCAGGTATCATGCTAGGATCATCTGTGATGAGAAATTCGTCCACATTTCCGTCGATGATGAAACACTGATCATTCGAGGTGACCGAAGTAAAACCCGACTAAATCTCATATCATGTATAAAAACCAAAAGGTATATATCCAGGGGATGTCAAGTTTTCGTAACCCAAATAATAGAAAAGAAGTCGGACGAGAAACGACTAGAAGACATACCGGTAGTCAGAGAATTCCGAAAGTTTTTCTTGAAGATCTACCTAGCCTTCCTCCCGTTCGCCAAGTAGAATTCCAAATCGATCTAATTCCAGGAGCGACACCACTAGCTTGAGCACCTTATAGATTAACTCCTTCATAAATGCAGGAACTATCCTACCACTTCAAGGAGTTGTGCAAGTCCCAGTTTTAATTCGAACCAAGTACTTCACCTTGGGGAGCTTCTGTCTTATTTGTTAAAAAGAAAGACGGATCTTTCAGAATATGTATCGATTACTAGGAGTTTAATAAACTTACCGTAAAGAATCATTACCCATTACCCAGGATCGATGACTTATTTGACAAACTTCAAGGTTCGAGTGTTTACTCAAAGATTTGACAATAGATCAGGCTATCATCAACGAGATCAAGGATGAAGATATACCAAAGACTGCTTTCAAACAAATACGAACATTATTGAATTTCAAGTGATGGCCATTTGGTTTAAACCTAACTCACTGCTGTATATACATGGACTCATGAACCGTGTGTGTAAACCATACTATGGATAAATTTGTAATAGTGTTTTAATCGAAGATATTCTTATTCTACTTCTCAACAAAGAAGAACAAAACGACAAATCATCTGAGAATAATCTTGGAATTACTCAAAAAGGAGAAATTATATGCCAAGTTCTCCAAATGTGATTTCTGGATCCATATCGTGCAATTTCTTAGACACTTAATTGATAGTCCAAGGACCTTCAAGTTGATGCCCGCAAGATTGAAGCAGTTAAGAAATTGGGCATCTCCTACTACACCCACCAGAAATATGTCAATTCCTTAGACTTGCCGACTACTACCAAAGATTTATCAAAGATTTCTTAAAAATTTTAAAGTCTTTGACTGAATTAACCTAGAAAAACAAGAAGTATATCTGGGGAAAAGTCCAAGAGTCAGCTTTCCAATTACTAAAATAGAAGCTTTGTGAAGCTCCAATCTTAACATTACCAGAAGGAAACAACAATTTTGTTGTTTACTGTGATGCATCCCATCAAGGTCTGGGAACGGTGTTAATGCAAAGAGAGAAAGTTATTGCATATGCATCCCGACAAACGAAAAGAGAGGGGCCCGAAAAAATGAATTCCGATACCCGACGACGAAAGATAAAGGCGAAGTCAGGCGATGGACGGGTGAAGAAGAATAAAACCCGAAAAAAAAAGACGAAGAGAGAAAGACGATCCCGAAAACGAAAAGCAACCGAAATGATTCCCCGATAAAAAATAACAAACAACTCAAACCTCATGGAAGAAAACTATACCACCTCATGATCTTGAATTAGGAGCAGTTGCGTTTGCTTCGTTAAATATTCTGGAGACACTATCATCTATGGCATAAAGTGTACTGAGTTCATGATACCATAAAAGTCTTCAGCAACATCCTTGATCAAAAGAGTTGAACATGAGACAATGCCCTGGATTAGAAATGCCTCACAAGATATGATTGGTGAATTCGTTATCATCCTAGAAAGGCATAATTGGTTGTAGCAGATGCATTAAGTCCGGAAGAAATGAATCAAACCACGTCGCACTCCAAGATAGATCATTAGTTCAGACATTCAAACCGAAAATTTAACCATAACAAATTCTCGAAGCTCAAAATGACGGCAAACAAAGGAATAAACAACAAGGTTGAAAACTTACGAAGGAATGGATAAATCATTTGAACATACGTCCTGATGGAACTGTTGTATTAAAAAATTGAAGTTTGGTTAACCACTCTTGGTAATCTGAGAGACTTGATCAATGCATGAGTCCCCATAAATCAAAATATATCCATCACGTCGGGTTTCTGACAAAATTTTGTTTTTTTTTATCAGGATCGTAAGAATACTCTAATGGTGGGCCTAACATGAAGGCAATCATCGCTGAATATGTTGGCAAATGTTTAACATGTTCTAGAGTTAAGGCAGAATGTCAGAAGCCATCCGGCTTACTGGTACAACCAGAGATTCCTATGTGGAAGTGGGAGAGAATAACAATGGATTTCATTACAAAACTTCCCAAAACATCAAACGAACATGACACAATTTGGGTCATTGTTGATCGTCTTACCAAATCCGCACACTTCATCCCTACCCGAGAGACAGATAGTATGGAAACCCTTACAAGGTTATACATCAAAGAAATAGTCTCCTGGCATGGAGTGCCAATATCTATCATCTCAGATCGTGACAGTCATTTCACATCCAGATTCTGGCAATCATTACAAAGTGCTTTGGGTACTCAATTAGACATGAGTACAGCATATCATCCTGAAACTGATGGACAAAGTGAAAGAACCATCCAAACACTCGAAACAAGCTTTCGAGCCGTGGTTATAGATTTTGGAAAAGGATGGGAAAGACACTTACCATTGGTAGAATTATCATACAATAATAGTCAAAAATGGTTTATAGGATGACAGGAAAACGGTTTATATAAAATACTAGCGGAATGGTTTATAAGATAATAGCAAAATGGTTTGGAAGGCGCTAGTGGAACGTCTTATATTAATGATAGCAAAATAGTTTATAGGGTGACGACGTAACAGTTTATAAGATGGTAACAAAATGCTTTTATAGAATGGTAGTAAAATGGTTAATACGCTGTCAGCAAAATGGTTCGCAGACTGATGGTAAAGTAGTTTATAAAATGTCTATAAAATAGTTTATGAGGTGACGCTAGAATGGTTTATAAATGATAGTGAAATGGTTTATAAGGTGTTGAAATAAACAAGAAGCTATCAGCTAAACGGTTTGTAAGCTGGCGGTAAAATAGTTTATAACGCGACAACTACTATGTTTATAAGACGACACTAAAATAGTTCATAGGATAACATACAATTAGTTTTATAACGACACTAAAATAGTTCATAGGATAACGTCCAATTAGTCTATAACAGTAAAGCGGTTTATAAAATAATAGTGAAATGGGTTGTAAGACGGTAATATATTTGAGGAGTATCTTACATAAATTATTTGAGAATTGAAGTGTAACTAACGAAATCGCCATGACACAAAATGAACAGAGGGTTTAGAAACATCCACTCAATACACGAAATTTATAGGGAAGTACTAGTGTAAAACTCTTAGGGGTTACGGTCCAAGTCTATTTAGGTTCTACTAGGCACGATAGGAAATCTCTCTTTAAGTATCAACATTATCTTTGACGACCTTGGAGTTCTCGCGAGCTTTTACTTTCCAAATACGGTTCGCACGGTTCAGATTTGGACAATCACTCTTGTAATGTCCTGATTTTCCACACTCATAATAGGTATTTCAGGTTTCTAATTTGCCACTGCGGCCTCTAAGTTGTTATTAAAACGGGTTTCCTACAATCTCTACTCGTATGGCCAACTCTCTTGTAGTTATTGCACTCCACAGTGCACGGTTCAGTGAGGCGCAACTTACGTTCGTTGTAGAAGGGTAACTTTTCTACATATCCAATTTTGTTATTTGGTCTAGCAGTGTAAGCTCTCGCGACCTTTTGTCGTTTATCTTGTTGTTGGCATTCCTTGCCACCTTGACTTTCTAACGTACATCATGAGCCACACGGGTTTGCCTCATAAACAGCAATAGCTTTAATAGCATTAGCAATTCGTTGGGTTATAATACACTTGATCCTTGCGGAACTCGTTCCTTGTCTTGTTGCCGTCATTCTCTTCAAATCAAAATAAATAAAAGAAAAATAAAATAAGTCCGGTTCTGAAAGTCGCGTTTCCAAAAGTGGAATGTTACGAGGTGACGGGTTAAAGTCATGTTCAACTTAATCGGCATGTTTCTAGATGACGGTATGAGACGACGTAGGAGAAACAAAAGTATGGGACGGGTGCTCAACTCGCATTCGGGTTCGGACAGTAAGATAACGTAGGGTCGAAAGACCGTGACAAGTTTCGATGTTATGTAAAATAGTATATTGTAAATTTATGAAAAAGTTTTAATGACCATCGTATCATTCACGATGTCTTGAGAAACATTTAGAGACCATTGTGCAACTCACAATGTCTTGGGGGAAAGATCTATAATTTATATAAATAACTTTTACATAAAACCAACGAGAAAATCTACGTAAGGCAAAATAAACGTAATATAATTATGGAAATGTATTATACTTAATACTCGTATACTTATCGATAGTAATTATATACGTAAGCAGATAAATACGTAGGATCACATACTGGTTATAGACCAGACCTAAATATACTACCTGGTTCTCTATAACCTTAGCTTTGGATACCAATCTGTCACGCCCCCAAACGGGGCTTGGTCGGAATCACGTGTCCGGGGGCATGACATCATAATATACATCACAAAAGATACAAAGAACGACCTCTAAGGGTACGTTTGAAAATCCAACATTGTTGCATTAATTAAAATAGATAAAGTTTTACATAGGCCCAAAGATAAAATGCGAAAGCGATTAAAGGTTTTAAAGTTTGACAACAATGTTTAAAAACAGAAGATAATAATTCTTGAAAATAGGTCTAATGCATGGCAGGCCCAAATAGCAAGCAAAGACATCCACAGCTAAGCACTTGAGAAAAACATGCTAAAACGGTCAACATAAAGTTGGTGAATTCATAGGTTTGAAATTTAGTATTAAAAGTGAACCACAAGTTCACAGTACGCATGTGACAGTTATAATAGATACAACTCCACATAAAAAGAAATTTACGTTTGCGCTAAGCTCATGACACCGAAGCTCAATTTAAAAGGAAGCATTTTATATGCCAAATAAAATTACTCGCCCTAAAGGTATCTGACCAAGATCACCTATTGACAATCCGACATGGTATATATCCGTTTGTTCGGAACCTCCGAATCTAGTAAGCGCTACTTACCCGGATAGGGATAATTACTCCCAGTAGATCTATTTACAACATTCACACTTACTTAACCAGTACGGTCGGTTAAGCAATTGACGGTTCATGATAATTCGGGCATTAGTGGTCTATTCGCTACTTAGGCAACACGTAATCAGGAAAAGGAAACGTAAAGTAACTGTTTCCATAGTTTGAAAACAAGCAATGTTTCTCACCCCAAAATAGTAAAGTAAAAGTAGTAAAACATGGGGCTATAAACTCACCTTAGCTAGATGAGCAATGATAAATCACGCAAGTAAAAGATGATATAGAAATCTAGCCGCGACCTAGAGTAATAACGCGGTCTCAGAAACACGGAAAACATGCCAAGAATTGCACAATATGTTCATCACCAAAAGACATCCATGTGTGTTTGCTTTGTTTTGATTATCAAATCATGGCGAAATAAAATCATATAGTTTTTCATTAAGTTTCGGCGTTTAACCAAAATTTACTATTTTTAGTAAGTTTCTATTTTAGGAAAGTTTTTAGTTTCGGGACGTTAATACAGTACCCTATATTTAATAAGTTTCCATATTTTCAAAACGCACTAACGAGCCTTAATCACTTAACTTCTAAGTCCGTTCCGCTAAATTTTTACCAAACTTACTATTTTTAGTAACTTTATTAATTTTCCTAATATATGCTAACGGCTTCTTTAAATGATACTAATCAATAGGCATGTGTTACTATATGTTTCGCTAGTGTTTAGAACGTCCAAAAATGTCCGAAAGTGTCCGAAAACTCATTTTACTATTCACATTAGCACATTATTCATCCGGTTTTGTCAAAAAATATTTCAAGTTTCATTTGGCTATAACTTGGTCGTTTTAAATCCAATTTTAATGTGCGATATATGAAAAACTATCTATTCAAAACGAGCTCTCCAAAAACTACTTTTACGCCTAATGAAAACATTTGTTAAGTCGCTCAAAACCAATTTGGATCAGCAACATTATTTTTCGCAAACGCTTCAAAAATCACACCAAAACATCACAATATGCTAGTCTACCTTACTCCATTCACAACTAATCCACAACAAAACCACACCTAATTCTAACCTTATCCCTTCATTTCTATTGTTGCAACACTCATCAACTCTCATCTTACCAAGAACATAATATTTAACTAGTAAAATAAAATAGTATCATTATTTATGAAATCTTGTCTTTAAAATCTTTCAAAAATTGAAACACAACATATGGATGTATGCATCTTGAACATATATTAAAGAACATACGTAAACCACAAGAAAAGATTCAAGACACTTACAAGAATGAAGAACAAGTAGAGAAATCACAAGATCTATACCCCAAAATAATAGATCTATACAACCCAATAACAAATCTTAAAACTCTAACTTAGATCTTGAAGAAAAACCTTTAAATCAAAGAACCAATACTTCAAAACACCTTAGATGTTCTTAGAAATGAACCTAGTATGCTTGGATTTTGCAAGAAATCAAAGATATGAAAACCCTAAAGAGGGTGTTTGTTGGCCGTGGACTTCAAAGGAGGAAAAGGGAGAGAAATTTTTTGTTGGTGACTTTGGAAATAATATGAAACCCTAAGTGTGGTATAATGTGGTATTTATAAGAGAAGTGAGAGTCTAGGGTTTCTTGATTTAAAGTATATAGTGACCAACACACACCAAAGGTGTGTGTACACCTTTGTTCAGAATGTGGTTCATTTTTTTAGTCTTGGTTCATTATACTTGGTCTTGATTTTGAATTTTGGTCAAATAAGGTCCAAGTGTGTAAGTATCATTTGTCTTGGTTTAACTTGAGGATATGTGCATGATAAAGACCCTCTCATGTGTCATTTTCACTACTTACATGCACACATGCATAATAAGACAAGGAAAGATGCCTTTGATTTAATTTTAAGGTTCAAGGTGCATTTGGTTTGGTTTTAGGCGTCCAATATACAACAAGGGGGAGGGTGAATGAAAATTTTGGACTTATGGACATGAGATGGATGATAACTAAAGTTTACACGAAAAGATTTCGGGTTTCCGGGGTTCTGTTATGTCAAAAACGTGAAAATCGCAGTTTAAACGTTAAAGCGTAAAAATAAATACCGGGAGTGATCGTAAACTACAAAACACTTAGAAAAGATAAAATAACTCATATAATATCTAAACTAATCAAAATCCAAAGTCAGAACGCGTCCGATGACGTTTTTCAGATTTACGCGGGTTAACTTCCCGGTAAACTGCCAGATTCAAACGTAACGAATAAAAGTCAAAGATAATGATCGAAAAAGTTTAAAATATTGACCTGAAATTTTTGGGGTGTGACAAAGTAACACTCTCAGACCCATATTCTGCTGCGACCCTATTTGGGGGTGTTACATAACTTATAAGCCACAACCTTTACTTGTTCTTCTTCGGGAACTTCCATGATGTCAAAAAACTTGTCGACCTCATATAACCAATCTAGCACTGCCTCAATGTCAAGATTTCCATCAAAGTTATAAATCTCGACCTTGACCAGATAACTTTGCCGCTCACCATACCCACGAGGATTAACATTCTGACCAACCATAGTCCTAGGTCGATCGCCTCTCGTTGGACCTTTATTGTACTCATTCATGGTTTCTTCTCCTTCATCCTCATCTGAAGACATCATGTCTTCAAACTTGTTTTGGAGGTTGGTTACGCCCATGATTATCATAGAATCCCTCAAAATTGGTACGGGGTCTATAGATACCACGTTTGTTACCCTCACGATTTGGATGGTTTCCACCACCCTACGATCGTGTATCGTATCTCTTCAAGAACAGTGGACATACTCGCGAATTTAGAATTGAGATAATTGATCGCAATATCCATCTCTTAGGTCGACTGCACCCCACTACTGGTATGGGTTTGAGGAATCTCTGCACCACCCACCATCTAGGATATTAACAAGCTCTAGATACCAACTAACGCAGAACGGAAACGTGCTATAAACCCTAACTAGGGTTTAAGTCGAAGCACAATGAAAATAAAGACTAAAAGCTGTGAAATTTTATTGATTCTTGAATATCGAATTACTAAACAATAAACCCAAGCCTTATATTTATAGAAGTAAACTTGGGGAAAAAGTCAACAATATTATTCTAAAATAATAAAAATATGGAAACCAAATAACAGTAAATAAACAAAATATGGAAACCATATTTTATTATTAATATTAAAATTCTTCATCTTTAAGGTTACTTATTTTTGACAGTACCCTTACTCTTGTGATGCTCTAAGTGATCCATATATTCTTATGCTAGCTCTTGAATCATGTCCTCATCAATAACAATACCAATAATAACATTATTTTATGTACAAATCATTTGAAAAAGGTAAATGATCAAGGCCCACACTTACCGGTAGGCCTTTCGTGTCCAGGATTATCTAGCAGGAGAAGCCAATTAACTGTTACGATAAGGTCTAATTTCAAATTTATTTCCATTCCCGGTTCTTTCTGTAGCCAATTGCGCGTATAACAACTCATGAGATTAGTACATGATTAACAATCTAACATCTATCTTAAACTACACATGGAAATACATTGTACAATATAAATGATTTTAAACTTCATTGAATTAAGGAATAATACAATTAATATTATTCTATAAATACCTTCGAAGTGTTGGAATTTCAATAACTGTTAACCATTAACACTACAAGCACGCAGCGAATATGGATCAAGTAAGGTGAATATGATTAACATACAATAAATAAGCAAAAGGGAAACATAGGAAACTAACCCTTGAAGTCAACAACAAATGTAATGAAACAAAGTGACTAAGATGTCACCTCTACGAGTGCTCACACAAACACGTCCAACGAATTCGCCCGGATACTAGTCCAACTACACGTATACCTAATACAACCTTTGTATGCAAAAACCCATTGATAAACAGTCACCAAAATCACTCCAAGAGACTGTATCAAAACTCAGCAAGAGAAACTAGGGTTTTACTAAATTCGGTTCAACTGGAAAAGATAGAATGAACCGAAAATCAAAGAAACAAAACCCTAGTTTGTTTCTATTGCTCGTCGCGCCTGAGAACCAATCAAACCAAGATCTTACACCTGTTGGAAGACTTGTGGGATCAAATCACACTTGGTTATACCTTTGAAGGATCACTGAATATCAACAGAAAGTAGGAATGGAGAACCGAAATCCAAAAACCCAATTAAGGGTTTTTGTTATTCGGCTGTGAAGAGAAAAAGGGAGACCCAAGATTAATTTTGGAGAGTATTTTGTTGTATATTTTGTATACCATAACCTGGAATGAATGAGTATATATATACAACCCAAAACCAAATCATGATAGAATAAGGAAACTACAAGTCCATCCTTATCACAACTCTATACTATTTCCCTTATCTCAAAGACGAACCTGGACACCTCTCTAGAACCTTAATGTGGCCGGTTACTACACCATGCTACCACAAGGTTCATGTCTTGATGTTTTTGATCCTTAGTTTAACAATTAGAAACATTACGTGAAGCTTAAACACATTTTATGTGTTTAACATGTGTGCCCCTAATAGGCTCACACATTTATAGTTGTAATGGTGTGTATCCAACTACCATAATCCAACAGCTCCCACTTGGGAGTTGGAGTAGCAGACAGCACATATAGTGTGTGTATAAAGGGGTTTGTAGCGAGAGGGGGGGTGTTTCCCCGGGTTCGTGTCTTGCTCTACCCGGGCCTCTTGTCTTTACCCTCTTTTTGTATTTTTTGAAATGTCTAGGGTAGAAAGGAACAATAAAGTAAAGTGATAAAGGTAGGCGGGCAAATATTAAACAATTTACACTTGTATGAAAACGGGTGACCCTAAAACTATGGGCAGTACAAAAACTGGACCATCTCGCGAATGGTTAATTTTTTTTAGCTTATTTAAAAGTGAGTTTTATCAAAACTCAAAACTACAATGTTTTAGACTCTATTCTAAAACAAACAATTAATTATAGACACTTTTGGCTTTTGGTCAAAAGAAATAAGCCATAAAATAAGCTAAAGGTTGACGTAGTTACAAAGCTTTAAAGCTAAAATGGTAGTCTTCTTTTTGGACTTTAAGGTCGAAGTGAAGCTAAGACAAAGGCAAAATAAAGCTAAGGAGACTTAAACTAATACTAATAGCTTAAAAGTCTAAAGGATTAAGGCCTATTAAGCTGTAATAAAAAGCTTTGTGGAATAGAAACTTAAAACAAAAGAGTTTAAAGGCAAAGAAAAAAAAGCTTAACTTGACAAAAAAACTAGGGAAGAGGCCAAATAAGCTAAGTTACTCCTAAACTAACCTAATAAGCATTAAAAAACTTAAAATCTATACCTAAATAAGCTGTAAAAGCCAACATGAAAAATAAGCAATCCTATACCAATCCTAAGCTAAAAAAAACTGTTCAAAGGCTGAGGTTTAGGGCTTAAGAAATAAGCCAGCAAAATATGCTTTTCCAAAAGCCTGAAATTCAAGGAACTTAATTTAAGAGCTTATAGGGCTATAAAATAAGCAATGACTTGAGCTTAAGATTGGCTTAAACACCAAGAAAAACCTAAAGTTCCCCCTTTGCACCAGGGGAGCTTTAAGGCAAATCTCAAGGGCTTATTTGACAGCTTATTTTAAGCTGTCAAATAAGCTCTAAAAACACAAAGAAGCTTAAACAGATTGAGTGCTATAGCTAAGGAGCTTGTGCACCAATTTTCAACCTCTAAAACTTAATTTACTTTGCTTATTTTTGGTAGTGAAAAAGGTAGTTGGGATTTGTTAAAACTGTGACACTAAGAACCTTGGTGGATTTGACTCACAAAGTCAAAAGACTAAGGCTTTCTAACAGCCTTGTTTAGACACACAAAACACACCTTTTTAGTACTTGAAGTCACACTCACAAGTGCTTATCCAAATAAGCACTTGTGGTATAAAAGAAATCCTCACAGTTTCAAAATTATTTGCAAAAACTTTGAAAAACAGTTTTCAAAACTGAAAAACTTTTAAAATCAGCTTAAATGAGCTTAACAACTTGAACTAAATCCAACCTAATGGTCATAACCCATACCAAGACCTGTTTTGACCCACTTTGAATGCTATCCCAAACACCCCTTTATTTCAAAACTGTCAAACCAAAGTGGGTATAAAATCCATTTTTAAGCTAAAACTTTGAAAACTTTTTATCTACTTCTATTTATTTTGACCTATTTAAGCTATTTTAAAACTAAAAATCCTAGCTTATTAAGAAAAATAAGCTAGTTTCTCAGCTAGCTTATTACACTAAATATGACAGAATTGAGATAAGCTAATTTAACACAAAATTATGCAATAAAAACTTACAACAGCCAAATAACAACTCTAAACTAATGTATTTGCAAAGATTAAAGCCAAATAAGCTAATGACTTAAGCTAAAAATTAAGCTAAATGAAAATTGAGAATTTAAACCTTGGATTTTTTGTTGTCTCAGAACCAAGGCCACTCTTTCTGAGTGAGTGGCCTAAAAACCCTGTCCTAATGGCTCCCTAGCCTCTAAACTTGAGCAATAAGCTCAATAAGCTTATATTAGCTTATTTCTCCAAAAGCTTCCAAAATCACAATCAAATGAGCATTTATGAACTAAATTCAACTTAAAACAGTATTTAAGAACTTTTAACAGGTATTAAACTGAATTTTGAGCTTATTAACAAGAATAAGCTCAAATTAGCTTATTGAGAGCTTATGAAGTAAAAACGGCTTAAATTTTCATTAAAACTGAAAATTACAAATGCATAAGAGAGGTTAACTTGAAAACACTTTAAACTACAATAAAAACTTAATTAAAAACTGAATTAAAACTTGCTAATACTTGAATATTTGCCACAATGGCTTACAAGGCTTTTTATAGCCGAAAACTAAAGCTAGGTCTTCTTTTTCTCCATAATCCAACACGAAGTACAAGATTTGTTCATTTATGTTTTTAAGCTATTTTGGTGTAACATAAAAACTCAGAAAAATAACTCACATATCTTACCAGTTGTAGGATAGTGAAAGCCATAAATAAGAATACCATTCCATACTCACTCATTGCTTCCGGACATATTTATCAATTACCAACCACCAAATTTAACTCAAAAACAAACACCTTATAACTTCACGTAAATTCATCGAAACAATCTAATTGCCGCCCATTAGCACCAACCAGATTTAACCTATATCCCTGTTAAGAAAATATTTCTGATCATGGAAAGAACACCAACTTTAAGCCCGCTTAGGAAAATCAAAACCTCAATGGAGGGAGAAGTTGATCACCATGAACAACCATTGAGTCCTTTGGCTTGGTTTTTTCATGAGTCTGGTAGTAATGTCTACAGCATCGCTATCTTCGGTATGAAAACGGTAATTGATGTAGACGTTTTGAAAGCCAATTTGTTAGTTCACATGGTGCAAAAAAATAAGCGCTTTACTAGTTTGCAGGTAAATCAAAGAGCCATTAGCAACAAAATCCTTTGTTTAGCATAAATGTTGTAGCGTAGTTTAGCTAATGATGGAAAGTATTTATTTTTATTAAGATTCTAGCTAACCTTTTACATTGCATGCATGTCACAGGTGGAGAACAAAAATGGGAGTATGAAATGGGTTCCATCACACCCAAACATCGATAACCATGTTGTTGTTGTGCCAGAACTTGATCCAAACATGGAATCATCTGACAAGTTCATAGAAGATTATATATCAAATCTAAGTATATCTCAAATTGACTACTCAAAACCCTTATGGGATGTACACATCCTCAACATAAAGACCTCATATGCACAAGGCATATGTGTCTTCCGATTTCATCACTCGCTCGGTGATGGATTATCTCTAATGAATCTTCTTCTTGCTTGTAGTAGCAAGGTCTCAGATCCTGAGACCTTGCCTACACTTCCCGGTAATAAGGTGTCCAGTCATCACATAAAAGTAACTAGTTTTGTATCCCTATTTAGAGTCTTATGGAACACTATTATGGGTGTTGTAATGATCATGTTGACTGCCTTATTTTTAAAAGATACAGATACACCATTAAAACGCTTTCCATTATTAAAGGAAAGGCCTCGCCGCTTTGCCTTTACAAGTGTTAGCCTTGGTGATATAAAAATCGTGAAAAACGCTATGAATGTGGTTAGTTTTTCATTTTGTTCAGAATAACTTCCATGTTTTTGGTATTTCCTAATACATATATGCATTGTG
Organism: Tanacetum coccineum; assembly: GCA_026074375.1. Lineage (NCBI taxonomy): Eukaryota > Viridiplantae > Streptophyta > Magnoliopsida > Asterales > Asteraceae > Tanacetum > Tanacetum coccineum. Next base: position 34,064 of record BQNB010064978.1, read on the forward strand.
TTTATTGACCACTCTATTACACACTATTTTTATGCGCATTTTTACCGCATGGATATTTTTATGACTTCTAGTGACAATTATGTTGTCCATTGGCATTTTCTCTTGCAGTGATAATAGGTTACTCTCATATACGCCCTATATGTCTTCTAATAGTGTGATTTTGTAGACCGTCAACGATGTAATAGTTGGAGTGGTATAATCTGGCTTATACCGCTACCTAAACCGGAGATATGGTGAGCTTGTTTAGTTGTATATATACAAAGTACCTTATATATACCGCTACCAAAAAAACCTTATGACATATTTGATAATGTTGTATGAGTTCACTGTTCTCGTTAAAACAACAATGACAAGAACCGTGTTACAGGAGGAGGAGAGAACAATAACAAAGTCCCTAAGAACATTCGTCTTCGTGCAAATATAGCCTTTAACCTAAGACCCTCTACACAAGTTGATGTTAGTATACTTTCTCCATCATGTCCATGTGTGGGTATGTGTGTTATCATTACTCTCTAATGCTTTTTGGATTCGTATGATCGATTAGGCTTCTAGTGATAAGATAAGTCACGGAAGATGGGGAAATAAGGCAGCTTTTGTGCTACTTCCCTTCAACATTCGACCAAGGAAAGACCCTTTAGATTATGTACGAGATGTCAAGACCATCATGGAACGCAAGAAAGCTTCTTTCGAGCCATTATGTGTTGCTTCCTTTATTGAACTATTTGTCAGGTTATTTGGTATCAAGGTAATTAATTCAATCAGATATATGCCCAATGGAGAATTTATACTACAGAGTAACAACTGGTATTTTGTTTACAAATATACTTTCTTTAGCTTTATTAAAAGGAGACCCTTTTATTAGTTTAACAGAAAAAACAATTGTTATTTTTATTAAGACACTGTTAAGGTAAAATACCGTACCTTGAGTTTAGGGTGCGTTCCCTCGACTCTTGGTGAAGTATCCTCTTGTTGGATATTAGAAAAAGACTCGGTCACCCCGTGTATTTTACTGTTTCATATAGCTCGTAGTTTAATAGTTTATA
>BQNB010064979.1:0-18665 GCA_026074375.1 Tanacetum coccineum
TAATGTGGTACCTTAGCCACATTCCATTGTACTAAACATTATTCTTGTGATTAATACAAATTTACCGGGGTAACCCTTTACCAAAAAAAAATAATATCCTTTAACATTCCAAGGTTACTAAGTGAATAGTCACTCAGTAGCCTGAGTCTACAAGAAAGACTCTAGCATTCAGTGAGGCGGTTCTCAGTGAATGAAGCTTGAGCCAAAGAAGAAGGTGATGGGTTCAGTGAGTTGTGGAAATAGACTCATTGAACCCCATACGATCTCTAACAACTAGAAGACCCTAAAGACAAGAGACTGAAGAATAGGCTGGATAGTTTGAAATGGATAAGTCCAAGCTCTTATCCATCTAAAGTCAAACTATCTTGAATAGGGTATAAAGACAAGGTTAGTGTCATCAACTAACCTTAGAAAGTACGCCAATCTCATACTTAGAATATAATTGTAATAGAGACAAAGGTGTACAAAATGTACTATCCTATCAGCATTGGGACACGCACTTATCACCCATGTGGGTATGACCCTACCTATGTAGTATAGAAAAAAAACTTCTTGTAAAGGAGTAGGTCAAGTTTATGATTCAATGTTGTGTCTTTCATAAACAGTTACTCCTCCAATATCTACTAAGTCCCTGAGCAAGCCCAGTTGGTTAGCATAGTAGTAGACTTTGCATAACACTTTAGGTTTATGTAAAGTTGTTAGTGAGGAGATCATATACACACACACATTGTCATTCAATCCCCATTGTAGTTTCGCATACAATGGGGTATAATTCTTAATAATCTATAAGAGTTAAATGTTGAAAATTAGTTTTGTGTCCTTTACTGTTTTATCTTTATTACTTGTCAAAACTAATTTTCCTTACATTACTTTAACCCATGAGTTAATTTCTTAAATAATATAGTTATTTTGTCACTGATTCAAAGGGAACAACAAGTGGTATCATAGTAGAAGGTTTGTAAAACTGTAAATCTTTTCAAAAAGCTGTTCAAAGTTTTTAAAACCTAGATCCTAAAAATAGATGTTGTAAATAATGTACCCCAGCTCATAGACAAAAAGGGAGGCACCTACTCTGCTGTTGCTCCTCGTCTAGAGCCTTGAAAATTCAACAAATGGAAAAAGCGCATACTTTGCTATTTGACGGGAATGGAACCCTATTACATTCAATGTATTAAGGATGGTCCATTTAAACCGAAAACAGCTCAAGGTGATACCAAGCCTGAGAACCAATTGACCGAAGAAGAGAATAGGGTGGTCAATCAAGACCAACACCTTAAAAGCATCATTATATCATGTATAGTATATGATGTAATGGAGTCAGTCATTAGCTGTTAGACAGCTAAAGATACATGGACTGTTACAGATTTGAAGGTCCCTCTGATACCAAGGAAAACAAGATCATGGATCTAAAACTTAAGTATCAAATGTTTAGAGCTAAATCCTCTAAGACTCTCTCACAAACCTACACCTGTTACAAAACCATGCTTAATGAGCTTGCCAATGATGGTGTGACATTATCTAAGCACGAAATACATGTTGGTTTCGTAAATAGTCTCCTTGAGAAGTAGCTCAACTTCGCTTAGGGACTTAGAAATGCCAACCATACTCAGACCCTTGACCTTGCCGACATTTATGAAAGGTTTGTCTATGAAGACAACCTTGTCTTTAGGAGATATTCAGATACAAAAAGGCCTTAATTACTACTCCTTCATACTCTAACATATCAGCTGCCTTCTTTTCTAACAATATTGTGCATGATTTTCAAGAAAAGTCTGATGATGAGGCTGATGAGAGAACTAGTGAGGAGTATCTCAGAGATCTGGATATAGAATTTCATGAGAGGGCACTTTTGGCAAATTCAAAACGTTTTATTAAAAGGAAAAACAATTTTTCTGTTTAAAAAGAAAATGAGAACACTGAATGTTACAAAGGTGGCAAGAAAGGTCATTTTGCAAGAGATTGCTTTTCTAAAATGGTTGAACCTTCTTACAAATCACCAACATCTTACTCATCCTCAGTGTCAAAAGGTTTTCAACCTAAGTTTACTCCAAAACTTATTCAGTCTTCACAACATGCTCAAAGCAGTCAAGGGGAACCAAAACCCCAAAAAGACTACAAGGCTGAGTATAAGAAGATGAAAGCTAAATTGGCACTCCTTAAGGCTAGTCCTCCTACTTCTCAGTCCTCAAAACCATTTCAATCAAAGAACAAAGGCCTTGTTGCTGAAATGTTTGACTGGGATGAGGAAGAAGTATATGATGATGAGGAAGAGACTCAGGTCAAGGTACTAATGGCTCTAACTGATGATACTCTCCGTAGGAAAGAATCATGCACGCAATGGTGAATGGATAGACATCACCATGAAAAAGGTAAACATTCTTCTTTCTATAGATGAGGACTCAGATTGGCAAAATTATCTCAAATATATCAACATTGACCTTAAGTGTGTTGAAGAGCAGAGATTGAACTTGTTATCTAAATATAACAAAATTGTTTTTGAATTAAATAAGTGTAGAGATGATCTACTTGTCTTAAAATAAGCAAAGCTTGAGGCTGTCACTTTTCAAATTCAAAACACTGAGCTTATAAAGTTAAATCATGCTCTTCAAGATCAACTTAAAGAAGAAAGAAAAGTCAATGAAAAATGGTTAAATCGCTCAATTAAAGTTAGTCAATGCATCAGTGAGCAAATCCCTAGCCAAAAGAAGAAAATTCTCGGTGGTGAATAGCTCACTGAATTATCATCCAAAAATGATGCTAAAGACAATCCTTTTGTTCCTGCCTCCCTGGATTATGACCATGACATGGTCCCAAAATCTAAAGACTGGGTTAAAAGACTCAACCCTGACAGCAAACTTCCAAACTTTAACACTTAAAAAATTCTAGTCCCTAAAAAAACTCTCCCTCCTCCATGGCGATTTTCTTTTTTCTTCATGCAATTCGAATCCTTAATCTTAAATCTGATTAATCCATCATAACGATCGTGTTTCTTGCAAATTATCTGAGTTTAATTCTGCTTTTAACATTATTTTTATTGGGGTATTATTGATTTTATTAGGGTTTTGTTTTTTAAGGCTTATTAAATCGTTTTGGTATTAATTCCTGTTTTTAAATCGCTTGTTCTTTAGGGTTTTGAATCGCAATTTGTTTAGGGTTCATTGTTATATCAATTATTACCAATTGCGAATCTATTAATATCAAAGTCGGTTGAGATCTGAGTATTTAAAGTCGTACTCTAACATCCTGTTAGGGTATTAATCTCATAGTAAGTAGATGTAGACTTAGGGTTTTTTGTTTTCGTTGTTTCTTTTTTGTTTTACTTGGCGATTGATTGGACTAGGGTTATGTAGAGTAGCAAAGATCTGAATAAGGGTGAGGGTTTTTTTGGTTCGTTTGATGTTGATGGTATTCATAATCGAATGCAGCGTTTGAAAGAAGTTGATGCTGGACGAAACCCTAATCCTGATGTGAATGTGAGAAAAACGATTAGGGGTCTACAAAACCCTAATCCTGAAGGGGAACATGCACATGCTGAAGGTGATCAAATTGGAGTCTCAACTTATGTTGGTCGAGTTTCTAAGGTATCTAATGTTACTCCTACCAGTCTTGATGAGACTTTAGCGACAAACCCTAATCATGCTGTGGGTGATGAGGGTACTAAGTCGACCCCTAGTTCTCAACATGTGTAATCTATATGGTCGACTGGTGGTATACATGAGTCGTTGGCAGCTAATAAAGGCAATCCTACTAGCTTTGGCGAGTTGATCTTTGGATCGACGATGAACCCTAGTGGGACTTTTGGAAGCAACACCGTTGAACCTAAAATTAATAGGCCTACTGATTCTAATACCTTTTCTTCCTTTGTATCTAATTTGTCTACTGGTGATGGGAATTATAGGGGTGTTTCTACTGTTCAAAATCCAACTGGATGGAATATGGGTGATCAATCATCATCAATGCAGATTCGGTGAGGCATTTGCTAAGCCGGTGGAAGATGCCTAAGAATTTTCGTATCTATGGTTAACTTTTCAATGTTCATGCTACATTATGTTAATCGTTGTTTTGGAGCTTGGAATAGCCGCATTTCCTAGAGGTTTTGGAGGATATCTAATAGTTTAGGCCTTTACTATTTGTACACATATAGTTAGGCTTATTGTTTATGGCATGTCACGAACACTTTATAGAAGTTCAAGCTAGGCTTGAGGTTAATGTGGTACTTTAGCCACATTCCATTGCACTTAATTTTCCCTTTGTGATTAATACAATTTACCGGGGTAACCCTTTACCTAAAAAAATCATCATCAATGCAAACAACTGGTGAACCCGCTATTGTTAAGTCGGTGGATATCAATGCTAAACCAAATTCTTATGTTGGAGCTGCGGGTGCGGTTACTTAGGACCAAACTAATGTGAAATCTAATTTCCGTTCATTGGTGGCTGACAAAGTGTTTGATGGAGTTAATATTTCTATACCGCGTAAAGTTGTTGAGAAGGTAAGTCTTTGCTTTGAATATACTTTGTATGGTTATTTTAATGGTAAGCGAATGGCTTTCCCGGTCGTTCAGTACTATGTTAAGAACAATTAGGCAAAGTATGGATTGAAACAAATAATGATGAAGGGATTCTTTTTCTTTAAATTTGATTCATGGGCTGGTCTTGATGCTGTCTTGGAAGGAGGTCCTTGGATGGTTCGTAATTCCCTAATCATCCTTAAGAAGTGGTCCATGAATACTAGCTTGCAAAAAGAAGAACTTACTCGTATTCCGATATGGGCTAAATTACATGATGTATCTATTCAAGTGTTTGAGTAAGATGGGATTAGTTTGATTGCTACGTATCTTGGAAAGCCTATTATGCTTGACTCGTACACAAGTTCGACGTGTAAGGATTCTTGGGGAAGGAGTAGTTTTGCTTGGTGTTTAATTGAGATAAACTCGGAGGCTGATTTTATGGAGTCTATTACTATAGGTATTCCTGATCTTGACGGTCCAGGTTATATCAAGGAAACTATCCGAGTTGAGTATGAATGGAAACCGCCTAGATGTTCCACTTGCAATATATTTAGACATATGTGTGAGACATGGCCTAAAAAGGTGGTGATTAATCTGGTTGTGAATGAAACTAATACTACTAATGATGGCTTCCAGAAAGTTGTGAGCATAAAGCGTAATAACAAAGGAAGTTCTACAGGTAACAAACTCCCTAAAGGTGTTCTGGTAAGTAAAGGTTTTCAAGTTGGAAAAGAGTTTGCATTTCAACCTAGGGCTTCTAATGTTGGTTCTAATGGTGATAATGGTACTTGTAGTGACACAAACCCTAAAGCTGGTCCGTCTAAAAATCCTAATGAAGGTGTTTCATTTAATACTAAGAGTACTAATGCTAGGCAGAAAGATACGGGTAAGAAGAAGATATCTAATATAGCTTCTCCTAATCCGTTTGCTGCTTTGGGAGTGGATGAAGATGAGGAAGAAGAGGTCAAAAACATTTGGGATGAATATGAAAATTTGAATCTTCAAAATCCAGGGGCAAGCACTCCTGCTCAGACGGTCTCTGATGTTTAGTGTCGCTTCTTGGAATATAAAGGGTTTGAACCGAACCCCTAAGCAAAAAGAGGTTCTTTAGGTGGTGAATGAGAATAATTTGAGTGTTTGTGCTATTCTTGAGTCTCATGTTAATGTGTTTGCTGTTTATGATACTTGTAAAAAGGTTTGTAGTAGGTGGAAATGGACCTCTAATGGGAGTCTTTGTTCTAAAGGCTCTCGGATCGTCCTTGGATGGAATGATGACCTTGTTGATGTCATGATTATGGCTCAAACTAATCAGGTCATGCATGTGCAGGTGAACACGCGTGCTGATCGTAAAACTTTGTTTTGTTCATTTGTATATGCTGATAACTATTATATTGACCATCGTGTACTTTGGAGTAACTTGGTTGGGCATGCGAGATTGATGAGGAATAGACCATGGGTTCTTTTGGGTGATTTTAATGCTGCTCTTAATCTTGAAGATCACTCGTCTGGTGGTTATGAGCCGAATGCTGCTATGCGTGAATTTAAAGAGTGTGTTCAAGCTATGAAGCTCGCTGATGTCATTAGTACCGGTCTTCATTTTACTTGGAATCAGAAACCGAAGGGTTCTAATGGCATTCTTAAGAAGATTGATAGGATTATGGGTAATCTTCAGTTTAACGATGATTTCCCTAGGTCTTTTGCTCTTTTCCAGCCATTCCGTATCTCGGATCATTTGCCTTGTGTTCTTCGTATCCCAATAATAACTCAACCTAAACCGAAGCCTTTTAAATTTTCAAATTTTCTTGTGTATAAGGAGGGTTTTTGTGAAATTGTGGAAACGGGATAGAGTGTCAATTTAGAGGGATGTGCTATGTTTCGTGTTGTGAAGAGGTTAAAGGGGCTGAAATCTCCTTTTCGTAAATTACTTCATAATCATGGCAATCTACATGAGCGGGTTAATAAGATTCGGATTGAGCTTGATGAAGCTCAAAAAGTAATTAATAGGGATCCTTCTTCTTCTATACTTCGTGAAGAACATGCGCACTATTTACTTGCTTTTAAAGAAGCACAGTTAGATGAGGAACGTTTCTTGAAACAAAAAGCTAAGATTGAATGGCTTAAGGCTGGTGACTCTAATACAGCTTATTTCCATAAGATTATGAAGAGTAAGTGCGCTAGAAACATGATTGAAATGGTTAGTGATGCTTCTAATAATCTTTATGATGATAATCAGGTTCCTGGGGCTTTTGTTAATCACTATAATCAGTTCCTTGGAGCCGAAGGTGTTACTATTCCTTTGGATGACCATGACTTGTTTACACGTGTTCTTGATGATGTCAAGGCTGATTTTATGGTTCGTGATGTCTCTAATGATGAGGTCAAGAGTGTTATTTTTTCTATGAGGGATGATAGGGCTCCTGGCCTTGACGGTTTCACTGCTGCCTTCTTTAAGAAAGCGTGGGATGTGGTGGGTGGTGATATCACTTGTGTTGTTCGGGACTTTTTCTCCAATGGTAAGCTTCTTAAAGAGCTTAATCATACTATTATTTCCCTTATTCCCAAGGTTATTACCCCTGCTCGTATCAATGATTACCAACCTATTTCTTGTTGTAATGTATTATATAAGTGTATTAGCAAGATAATTGCTAATAGGGTTAAAGAGGGTTTGGGTGATATTGTTAGCATCAATCAATCTGCCTTCGTTCCTGGTCGTAGGATTTCTGATAATATCTTGCTTACGCAAGAGCTTATGAGAAATTATCACAGGAGACGTGGTCCTCCTAGGTGTGCTTTCAAAGTTGATATTCAATAAGCCTATGATACTGTGGATTGGAGTTTTCTTGAGACAATTCTTATGGGTTTTGGCTTTCACCCTAAGATGGTCCAATGGATTATGGTTTGTGTCTCTAGGGCCTCTTACTCTATATGTGTTAAAGGTAACTTGCATAGTTGGTTTAAAGGTAAGTGAGGTTTGTGGCAGGGTGATCCTCTATCTCCATATCTATTACTTTAGTTATGGAAACTCTTACCTTAATTTTGCAGCGTAGGGTGCGCGATTCGGATGATTTCCAGTATCACCATCTTTTTTTTAGGTAAAAGGGACTCTCACCCCAGTAAAATGTATATGAATCACCCAAACCGTTAAGTACAATGGAATGTGGCTGAAATACCACATTAACCTCAAGCAAAGCCTAAAAAACCTAAGCCTCATGTGACATGCCACACGGCTAAACAAAAACTATAACAAAATCCTCCATTAATAGGATAAAGCTAACAATAAACCTGAAGGGGTTTTGCTTGTAAGGTATTTGGGTGTGCCTCTTATTTCTTCTAGACTCTTATACCATGATTGCAAAATCCTTGTCGAAAAGCTTAAAAGTAGAGTTAATGATTAGAGGAATAAGTTTTTATCCCTTGCTGGTCGTCTCTAATTTTTTTTGGGTAAAGGGTTTCCTCGGTAAATGTATTACTCCAAAAAGACATTTAAGTACAAAAGGTGTAGGTAAACTCCTACAACCCAGCCCGTTACATGGGTACTAGCAAGCCACAAAGAAGGCTACTAACCAACCACTACACAAGAATGACAGACCATTCTTGAAACTAACAAAACAAACTACTTTCTACCATGACTATTTAAGCGGATGTCATACTGATCACAAAAGGCTTGCTCCTGTGGCGTTAGATCATACACTAGGTCCCATAGCCGTCATTGCAATCCAAATCGTCTTCCAAACCATCCATACCTCCTCCACCATATGGCATGTATACTTTATCCTCATCCGACTCGTCCTCTAATTCTGTAACCTTACTCTTAGAATTCTCCTTTGCATTTTTAAAATGAGACCAAAGGCCTTCCTCTTGAGCCTCCTTCTTATCTAAATTCGAACTACTATTACCAACATGATCACTACCGTTAAGTTGCTGCACACTAGAGTCATAAGCATCCTCCCCAACCACGTTCAGCACTTCAAAAGGATTAGATACCGAGGTATTCAAAGCAGGCTTAGCACAAGATGGAGAGGACTTACCACCATCACCTTTGTCATTATCGTTTGTAGAACCACTAGGAGATGTGGTAATGGAACCCTCTTTTGAGCCCACTCTTTTCTTTTGCTGCCAAATAACCTTAGAATTAGGCTTAGGTAGCCTAAGACCACCAAAAGACCAAGATGCAACCCCTTTATTTTTTTCAGCTCTTAACTTCAACAAAACCTTCTTCATTTTCCTCCATATTGCTAGACTTAGCAGCCATAGACGAAGCTTTGGGAATATCTTCTCTAACACGTTTAGGACATAGATTAGGACCATGACCAAAAGTTTTGCATTCTACACAATGTGGTGGTTTCCATTCATACTCGACTCTAATAACTTCCTTAGTATGCCCATCATCTTCATCATTTGGGATAGCCATAGTAACCTCCTTCTTCAAAGTAGATTCCGAACTAATCTCAATAAGAGCCCGAGCAAAACTGATTCTACCCCATGATTCAACACACATAGAGCTAGTAAACGCGTCCAACATGATAGGTTTACCAATTTGAGTAGCAATCAAGCTCAATCCATCCTCCGAGTAAGCAAGAACCGGCACATTGTATAATTTTACCCAAACCGGAACTTTGTTAACCTTGCCTTTTTTTTCAAAGACACACTAGACGACCATGTGTTTAGAATAATAGGCGATTTACGGATCATCAACAGGCCCCTTTCTAACACTTGTTCCATTCCGGAATTAGTTGAAAACTTAAACAAGTAAACACCATTATCATTCCTCGAGATCTTTTCAAACCCAAATTTACTCCACGTATTCGAACCATAATTTTGAACAACCGGGAAAGACGGGTCCTTTCCAACACAAGAACCCACAATAGAATTTTCATACCTATACTTAACCAAGTTAGCCGCATCCTTTGGACGAACACAATCAGAACTCTCAACTTTCTCTTCATTAACAAGAGTACGAAAATGCAGCTTGTTTATTACAGTTTAGGGCACAAAAGACTAGCAAAAGAACCCTCCTTTAGTTGAGATACACCTGCTGAACTACCAGCCGCTGCACCCTTGCGTGTGGTATCACCACACCCCTTTATGTTCCTTGAGACCTCATGTTCATGTCCCAATTCAGTATGAGCACAAGGCGTAACAATATCATCATAATGATCAACTCGTACATTATCACCTTTCAATGAACCAGCCTCCTCACTAACAGAACCTTTGTTTTGCTGCGCAGAATTTGCATCAGCAGCATTAGGCCTGTTCTCGATACCACAAGCATAACCAAACTCATTTCACCAACATTTATAGTACCCATTTGGCAGTCAACCTTCTTGGTATTAACATTCATAGTATTAGACGTTGTTAGAATAGATTTTTGAGGTTGCCCCCCAATGAACACATAAGTATTATCAGGTCCAGCAACCAACGTATCATTAGCAGGTCCAACATCAGCTGAATTTGTATCAAAACTAACACATCTCACCGCCTTTCTCCCAACAAACTTGTCGTCAATGTTTTTAATTTTGGCAGCCAAGCCATACTCAGTTGCTGCCTTCACATCATCAATTACCTTGCTTCCTCCCTCATTCTTCTTATCCTTCTTATTATTTTCCAAAAACCCTCTCTGGTTATTAAACAATAACCTACGAACAGAAAAAACCCTAATATTAAGCGACCACGATCAGATGCCAAACGAAACAGTAAGAAACCCTAAATTAGGGTTTCAATCAACACGCACCCAGCACCCTAACCTACGTCCATTATTAAACCTACCAGCAAATATATCAATAACCAAAGATGCAAATGATATAACAATAAGGATCATACCCCAAAAAAGCAACGGCTAAACCACTAATGACGGCTGAAAACCCTAATAAAAGACAAAAACCTAAAACAGCAAACTACTCAAAAAACCAAATACAATTCGTTCCAGCACCTAAATACATGATTAAGGGCTAAAACCAAATAAAGAGGGTTTTGGTGATGAGAAAAAGCCTTGATGATGCAAAAAGAATGGTAAAACCAGCAACCAAAGAAAAACGATTATATAAAGATAACCCTAAGAGATCAGATCCTAATAAATCTTGTATGAAACAAAGAATTAATCAGGATAATCGAATCAAGGAAGGATTATAGAGATCGGAAAAATAAGAGGAGGCTGCCGGAAATCACCATCTTAGAGTGAGTATTTTTTAGCTAGAATTTTTAGGGTTTAGGGTTTTGGTCGTCTCTAATTAATTCGGTCGGTTTTGGCTTCCATGCATATCTAATGGGCTTTTGTTTTTATTCTCCCTAATCGTATTGTGCATGACTTGGAACAACTTATGCGTGGTTTTCTGTGGTGCCAAGGGGAAATGAAGAAAGGGAAAGCCAAAGTTGCTTGGGATTCTGTTTGCATGCCTAAGTATGAGGGTGGCCTAGGTATCCGTAGAATTGATGATTTTAATGTTGCTCTTATGGCTACCTATATTTGGAGTATTTTGACCCATAAAGAGTCTTTATGGGTTAGATTGGTTCATACTATAAGCATAAAGGTCGTAGTTTCAAGGATGTTCCTTTATAGGAGATGTTAGTTGGGATGGCTAAGCTTCTCCAGATTAGATCCCAATCGACCTTTTATTTTTGGCAGTAAGATTAACAATGGGCAAATCAACATCTCTTTGGTTCGATCATTGGGCTGATTGTGTCCTCTTAAAGACTATGTTTTCTCATATGATATTATTGAGATCGGTTTTTTCTCTTGAAAGATTCGGTTGTCAATACCTAATTTAGATGGTGTTTGGCGACGGCCTCTTGACTGGCTATCGAGGTTCCCGATTATGGCCCAATTACAGGTTCCTTTATTACTTGATGGTATTGATGATATCATTTTATGGAGTGATAGGGATGGTGTTTTAAAAACGGCCTTTTCTTCGATGGACAAATAGGGGGGGCTGATAGTTGTTAATTGGTATACTGAAGTCTTGGGTTCCTTTCCTGCATGTATCCCTTGTTATGCAATAGCATATGTGGTTGGTTTTTTAGCAAAGTTTGAAGACACAAGACGAGGCTGCGCATGGATGTCGGTCCGATTAATTGACTTAACCTGCTTAATGCCTTTGTGTGATTTTGTTCCTGATTCCTCAATGATCACTTTTCTTGAGTGTGTTTTTCTCTTTCGCAGTTGAGTCTAAGGTTCGTGTTCTTTGTGGCATGGACTCTATTCCACCTCGGCTTATTGATGTTACTACTTTCATTACTCATATATCCAAGGGCAAAACGGCGGTTAGTATTCTTTCTAGACTTGTGCTTGCTGCTACTTCATACTACATTTGGCTGGAAAGGAATGAAAGATTATTCAAGAAGAAGACTTCGTCTCCGGATCAGATTGTTGATGTATTATACTATGTACGTTTGAAGTTGTTACTTTCAGTTCAAGAAGATTCAACCCGTCTCGTTTACTGCTAGACCAATGAAGATTACCAAGCTACGGACTTTTCATGTAGATGGAAATTCCAGGTGATGGGTTGTACCTTTTTTCCTATCCAAGGTTTTTCCCCCATGGTTTTCTTGGTAAGTTTTTTTTTAAGGAGATAAACTCACCTGGATCATATCTGCTCCTGTTGTGTTGATGTTGGTTTGTGGGATGCTCGCTTAATTTTATTTTCTCATCTTGGTTCTTGTCTAGCTTAGTTTTTGTTTTTTACTAGGCTTTGTTTGTGTTTATGGCATGTCATAAATACTTGTTTATCAAGCTGTCTGTAGCTTGAGGTTAATGTGGTACTTCAGCCACATTCCATTTGTACTTAACAGTTTTTGGTCAATATATTTACCAGGGTAACCCTTTACCCAAAAAAGAAAAGAATTCGAGTCCCTGAAAGTGAATTTGTCAATGATTGTCTCAACTCACTGAGCCCCCCTCGGAACCCTAAAGATCTTAAAAAGAATCAGCTCATAACCTCAAACCCCACTACCGGCCATTGAAAAAAATCTTAGGGAGCTTCTCCATAGCTCTGAGGTAATGACTTTTTAAACTAACCAAATCACTCTCCAAGGAAGAGACTGGTTTGGGAAAGAATGAAACATACAAGAGCCTAAAGACTGCAGAAATCTCAAACAAGGAATGTTTCAAGGACCTGTCACTATTTCTGAGATCTGAGAATTCTGCTTCTGAAAATTTCTGACCTTAAACTAGTCACCTCTTTAGTTCCTACTAAAGTCAAAACAAATGACCAAGAGTCTAAAATCAATGAGCTAACAAAACTGGTCTAGTTACTAATGGATGAGAAGATTAACTCCTCTCAAAAGATTCAGGAACCTAAGTCTGTGTCCTCACATCCTGAATCATCAAAATCAGTCAACTCATCCAAATAAAGTTAGGATTCGAAACCAAATAGCAAGAACCCTGATTCATCTAAACCAGTTTGACTCAAACCCTTTCAGAAACCCAAGATCAAATGTGATCTCTACAACTATACCAATCATTCAACTGATGATTGCTATAGGATACTTTACTGCATGAAATGCAAGAGAGAGGATCACAGGACCTCAGACCATGACGTGTATATTGCATCACTGAGAAGTAGTCAAAACTACAAGGCACAACCTTATCAGTATGCATCTCTTTCTAAACAGATCCTAAAATCCGAGGCAAAGCCTTACCCACCATACACTCACCGTGGCTTCAACAACCATCGTCCTGATGATTGTAGAAATTACTTTGAGTGTGAAATATGTAGAAGTTATAACCATTATACCTCAGAACATAATCATGTCATTCAAATTAGAGATGGGGTACTAGCTGAGTCCTCTCAGTCTAGTGAGTCATCCATTGGAGTGAGTTGCACTACTTGTGGTAGTAGTGTACACTCAACCACTGACCATAATGATTTTGAACACTTCAAGAGAGGTGAGAAACTTCAGGCTACTAAAGCCAAAGAGCCCACCGAGAAGTGGGTTCACAAGAGAAACTGACCAAGTATTTTATTTGTGTAGAGATGCATTAGGGAGCGCATTTGGTACTTGGACAGTGGATGATCAAGGAGTATGACTGGTGTCAAGAGTTATCTGCACAAATATGTAGAGCAACCAGGTCCTAAGGTAGTGTTTGGTGATAACTCATCATGTATTACTGAAGGATATGGTTCAATAAACTATGGTGGTATTGTTTTCTCTAAGGTAGCCTTTTGTTAATGGTCTTAAATACAATCTAATTAGCATCAGTCAACTCTGTGATGCTAAATATATTGTTCAATTTGATGATAAGCAAGGAACAATCTTTAATGCTAACAAGGAAATTGTATTAATAGCCACAAGAAGAAATGATGTATATGTCCTTGACATGTCTTCATTGACTCCAAATGGAGCCTGCTTCTTTGCCAAAGTCTCAGAAAGTGTAAACTGGCTATGGCACAAAAGGCTATCACACTTAAATTTCAAGAACATTAATAAACTTGCTAAGCAAAACAAAGTTCTTGATCTTCCTTCACTTGTTTATTCAAAGGATAGACCATGTTCTACATGTGAAAAAGGAAAGCACAAAAGAGCCTCTTTCAAAATTAAACAAAACTTCTCAATCAGGAAATGGTTGCATCTTCTTCATATGGATCTCTTTGGACCTGTCAGTATGATGTTCATCAATCATGATAAATACACCCTATTCATTGTTGATGAGTACTCAAGGTACGCATGGGTTTATTTCCTCAAAAAGAAGAGTCAAGCAGCTGAAATGATTATGTCTTTTGTTAGGATGGTTGAAAACCAAAATGATGTTAAAGTCAAACAAATCAGAACTGATAATGGGACTGAGTTTAGAAACATTAAGCTTGAGTGTTTTTGTGATGAGAAAGGAATCTATCAGAACTTCTCTTCTCTTTATACAACTGAACAAAATGGTGTACCTAAAAGGAAGAATAGAACTCTCATTGAGGCTGCTAGAACCATGCTGAATGGATCAGTACTCTCTAAGCATTTTTAGACTAAAGCAGTCAGAATAGCCTGTTACACTTAGAACATATCAATCATTGTTAAAAGACATGATAGGACTCCTTATGAGATATTCAGAGAAAGGATACTAGACATCATCTATTTTCATGTATTTGGATGTCCTATGTTTATTCATAATCACAAAGATCATCTAGGGAAATTTGATGCAAAAGCTGACGATGGGTACTTCCTTGGATATGCATTTAATTCTGAAGCCTTCAGGGTGTTTAACATAAGAAGACAACAAATAGAGGATACTTATCATGTTACATTTGATGATAGTATTAAAGTTATCAGGTTCATAAATACCTCAGTAGATGAAATAAGAATTGATGATTCATTTAGGTATCCCCCTGATGAATTTCTTCACCCATCTAGACAATATCAAACAAATTATGATATTTCGCACTATATCATTCCTCATGGGTATTCACTCACTGAACTCGCCTAAGAAAACCATGTCCCTGAAGTGATTGCTCCAAATGAGCAAAATAAACCTCAAACTGAGGATGTTGAAGGTCCATCTAACCTACCAAACACTGAAGGGACACATGAGAAAAATGTTTAAAATGAACATATCAATCAACTCGCTAAAGAAACTTCAGGGAACAACACTGAAATCTCAGTACCTATCACTGAATCTTTAGTCCCTGAAGTATCTCAGTCTCAAGATACCAATCAAGCATCTTTTTTTTTTGGGTAAAGGGTTTCCCCGGTAAATGTAAAAAAAAAAAAAAAAAAAAAAAAAACAAAGAAAAAAAAAAAAAAAAAAAAAAAAAAAAAAAAAAAATTACTCCAAAAAACGTTTAAGAACAAAAAGAGTAGGAGAAATCCTACACCCCAGCCCGTTACATGGGCACTAACAAGCAGCAAAGAACGCTAACTAACCAAACCACTACATAAGACTGACAAACCAGTCGAATGAAAAAACATGGAAATAACAGTTATTTCCTACCACGAGTATTTAAACGAATATCATAGCCATCACAATAAGATTGCAATCGCTGAGGTATATCATACACATGAGCTTCATATCCATCATATCCGTCCAAAGCATCTTCATCCATAGAGAAACCACCACCCATTCCAGAAGTATATTCAGCATTCGGACAATAAACTTCATCCTCATCTGACTCCTCCCGAATGTCCAACCTAGAAGATCGAGTATTAGACACCTCCTTTGCCTCTTTAGCATTAGACCACATGTTATCTTCCTCTCGCTTCTTTGCAGCAGCCCCATTGAGGTTTTGAACATCCCCATCTTCTTGAGCCTTCCCCCCGTCCGTAAGAGGATTCACGTCCCCACAATCAGCCCCCTCCTCCGGTGTCAACACGCCAAATGCATTAAATATCGGAGTACTCATACTACCACTAGCATGAGATGTAGAAGCCTGCTCATTAGTAGCCGGCTTCTTCGTAAATTGCTTATCATTAGCCTTCTTATTGATGGGTCTATAAAAAGTTGATTTTGGCTTATGAAATCGAATACCCGTAGTCTGATTTTTGGGCTGTTGGTTGGCAGCCTTATTCCCTTTGGTTCTCCTACTCACCACCTCAGTAAAACCATCATTGTTTTTAGCCGAGGTATCAACAGTAGCAGCCGTAACACTTACCTTTTTAGGACACTTTTCAGAGTTATGACCAAATAATTTGCAATCCAAACAATGCGGCGGCGTCCATTCATATTCCACCTGGATCACTTCACTAATATAACCACTCCCGTCAACATCATCAATCGGAATGGCCATCTTAACCTCTTTCTTTAATTCAGAATTAGCATGAATCTCAATAAGAGCACGCGCGAAGCTTATCCGACCCCATGAGTCTACACACATAGAGCTTGTAAATGAATCCAACATAATTGGTTTCCCAACTTGTGTAGCAATCAAGCTCAGCCCATCCTCCGAATATGCAACCACGGGAACATTGTACAATTTAACCCAAACCGGCACCGTAGTTACCTCATCAGGTTTCAAGGAAATATTAGGTGCCCACTTATTAAGGATAAGAGGAGTATTGCGAATTAACCATGGACCTCGTTCAATCACTTGATCCATGCCACTTTTAGTGTCAAACTTGAATAGAAACACCCCATTATCCGTTTTCATAAGCTTCGACAAACCAAATTTAGCCCAAACATTATTAACATAATTTTGGACAATGGTGAATGCCAAGCTTTTGCCAACAAAATACCCAACAAGTGTATTATCATACCTGGATTTCACACCTTCCATGGCAGCCTTCGGGAGTACCGTATCATTATTATCAACACGCTCCTTATTGATAAGGGCTCTAAAGTTAACCCGTTTATTAGCAACATGTGTGTTCCTAACAGATTCAGTATGAACCTCCTTTCCCGCTTGTTTGTCAGCAGTACCAGGACTTACAACATCAATAAACGACCTCTGCACGGGATTCATCATAATGCCATCAGCATCACTATTTGGATCCTTCGATTTGCAAGCTGCATTACTACGAATAGTAGCATCATCAGCCTTGTTATCAGGTTTCCTTATTGTATAAAAGGAACTCTACGGCATAGTTAGAAAATCACTTCAATTACAAATCTCATAGTTAGTTATTCTGTAACCTAGGCAGAATATTATCAATCAATATACTCAAATTTTAGTATTCATTGTTCTTCTTAGTATTACAAGTTAGTTTCCGCATAACTTGTAGTATTCATAATCATAGCATCTGTCTTAGTAGTTTTGGATTTATCCAATGTTACTAACCTTTACATAAGCTAAAGGAAATCAAGATCTATTCATTGGGATCAACAACACGTTAATACACGAAGAGTATGGTTACTTCACGATTTGTATTTAAATAGTTATTTATTTAATTACTTGTTTAATTAATTATATAATATATTCTAAATATAGAACCAAGGGACTAAACTGGACAAAACCCGAACCTTGTGGATCCCCTTGTTTGGCCGAAACCCACAAAGGGTCTAGAAGGGGTGTTTGTTCGGTTGGGAGAAGAGAAAAAGGAAGGAGAAAGATTTGTTTTTAATTATGGGAATTATACTAATCTTTTCCTCAAAGATTTAGGGTTATTAGGGTGCCTATATAAACACACCTCCTATCCCTCATTCTTTAATTCATTCATTCTCTAATCGTCTAAGATTTTTGGTGCTCTCTCCCCTCTCCCAAAACCCCTAACCAAAATCCCTATGGATTTTCGGTTCTTCCCTACAACCGAATTCAACCAAACACCCTTTTAGGGTTTTGGTTTTCTGTTTTACTTGATCTCCTTGCTTGACAATTCAAAGTACGCGTGGTGGTTATTTGGTAATTCCTCAAAGGTGACGAATTAGGGTTTTTCTTGATATAAACCCTAATTAGGGTTTGTTTGTTTGGTTCGACTTCAAAAAGGAACACAAGGCGTATGTTTGGTTTTGAATAATACGTTGGTGTTTGATCGTGAGGGTAAGACTAGCAATTCTTACATACTTGGTTGACGTGATTGTATGAGCAACTGTAGAGGCGTTTGTTTTAGACGCTATTGTATTCAAGAATAATCGTAAAAGGTACGCTTTCCTTATTTAATATGTGTTAACCTACTTGCCATAACTAGATCCATCCGCTGCGCACTCGTGGCTAAATTGGTTAGCTAGAATTAATAAATCCCAACAGTGGCATCACGAGTCAACTCGTTTTGGCATCTCGGGTTACACGCTTAAAAATCGAATTTTACGCCTTGTTACGCGCCTATATTTGATTTTTATTATTAATATGCTGCGATTATTTTTATTATTATTTATTTATTGTAAATATGGTAAAGATATGCAAATCTTTACGATAAATTAATATAGAAAATTGCTAGATCTTGCAATATTAATGATTAAAAGTTAATAGAGAATTTAAAGAGGAATAAAATTAATTGTTAATTTAGCTATATTTGTTTCTTCTTTTAATTTTTTTTATTTAGGATTATAAAATCTTCCTAATTATTTAAAAGATCTTGTAAATATTTTATTTTTAGAAACTAAATATTTTATTTTTATGAAAACTAGATCTTTTAAATTGCTAGTTTGATTTGTTTCTAAAATTCCGGCTATAAGACCTACTCAATCATATTAATTTGTGATGAATGGGGCGATCTAGGCACTTAATGAAAACCTAGTGAGGGTCTTATGGTTCTCCAATTGGGGAAGACTCGTAGAGAACTCGGATTATTACTTGTTTCTCG
>BQNB010064979.1:20763-32096 GCA_026074375.1 Tanacetum coccineum
CTAGATAAATTTGACCCTTTAAAAGCCTAGCTATAATCGGTCCGTTAGCTTACCAACTCGAATCACCGAGAGAGCTCAGTAATATTCATGACGCATTCCATACCTCAAATCTAGAGAAACGCATGTCCAATGAATCGCTCGTCATACCTATGGAAGAGCTCTAGGTTGACACAAAGCATTTATCGCTAGTAGAGTTCTCATACAACAACAGTTATCATAATAGCATCAAGGCCGCACCATTTGAGGTACTCTATGGTCGAAAGTGTCAATCACCTATTTGCTAGGCCGAGGTCAGATATGTTTAGCTCCCTGGCCCAGAAATTGTTCACGAGACTACCGAGAAGATCATTCAGATAAAAAACAGAATTCAAGCCGCTCGTGATCGTTAGAAGAGTTACGTCGATGTAAGGCATAAGCCCTTTGAATTTCAAGTCGGTGACAAAGTCATGTTAAAGGTTTCACCTTGGAAAAGGGGTTATCCGTTTTGGCAAACGGGGAAAGTTGAACCGGAGGTATATTGGACCTTTCAAGGTGTTAGCAAAAGTAGAAACTGTTGCTTACAGACTCGAACTTCCTCAACAATTAAGCATGGTTCATAGAACGTTTCACGTGTCTAATTTGAAGAAGTGTTTGTCTAACGAATCGCTCGTAATTCCGTTGGACAAGATCCATATTGATGACAAGTTACATTTCGTAGAAGAACCCGCGGAAATCATGGACCGAGAGGTCAAGCAGTTGAAGCAAAGCCGCATTCCCATAATCAAGGTTCGATGGAACTCTAGGAGAGGCCCAGAGTTTACGTGGGAATGCGAGGATCAATTTTAGAAGAAGTATCCGCACATGTTCGCAAACCCCACACCTTCGTCAAATACCACATCTTGAGCTTTGGGGACAAAGCTCTTTTAACGGAGGAAGACTGTAACAACTCGCAATTTCAGGTCATTTTATGTCAATAAACTCTCAATTATTTATTTTGAGCTTTTACGCATTTACTTTTAATTTCAACCGTTAAGTTAAATCGCGTAAACCAAAAGTCAACAATTAACGTAAATCGACATCAAACAAATAAAAGTTTACGTCAAACAAGTGTTATTATTATTTTTACGAAAATAATTTATAACTATTCATATTTTATTTTTATACGTTACTTAAAATGTTTACGTTTCGCACTTTGGAACCTTTTTGCATGTAGGTAAACAATTTTACCTATCTACACTTAACCAAACACCCACAATTATACCCAATACCCAAAAATTATATCAATACTACACAAAAACCATACCATGGCCGGTTACATATTCAAAACCAACACAAATAATATAAAGTTTGATTTAGAAAACCATGTGCTAACTACTAACCTTCTTACAAGTTTTACCAACTTATCTTACACATAAGGACCAAGACCACTCTTTTCCTCATGCTAGCTCTTACAAACCGTAACCCCCTCCCCCTTTTAAAACTATGAATTATGTAAGTCTTGGTCTCATAGATATTTTGCATATATATAGAACTAGTAATAAGTCTTCACACTTCACTCCTCAAAGCAAAAATTAACTCACATATCTCTCTTTGCTCTCCTTGTGGTGCGGCTCCAAAAACAAGAATAAGAAACAAGTTGTTTTGATTTTTCAAGCAAGTATACAAGTATATTCAAGTCAGTTTAGGATTAGAAACAAACATAAGGGTTTGCATAGGTTTAGATTGTGTTTATCTCATATTTTCATTCACTCAAGGTCCATACAAATTTCTACACTTTCATTTCATTTACATGTTTTTATACATCTTGATTATTTAGTTACATCACCACTTAGTTATATTTTATAAAGTTTTACAAGAAAATCAAGAATCATGCATAAACAAGAAAATACATTTACATGGTGAAAATGTGTTACAAATGTGTTAGAATGCAAGAAAATATTTAATTTGGTATCCTACATGTGTTAGTTAATTTATTTAACAAGTTGATAATTTATTTGCTAATAAATTAGTTTATAAAAGTTTTGTAAGTTGAATATTGTTCTTTATTGTTCTTGGGCATTTGTATTAAAAATGGAAATAATATTGTTGGACCTAAATTTAAGTTGACTTTAGTTACACAAATGATGTTGTATATTGACTAATTTTAGTAGACTTGTTGCATAAAAAGTGGCGAAGGGGGGGGGAGATGGGGGGTGCGGGGGGAATTTGGGTAACAAAATATTTGAATAAAAGTACAAGTTAAAAATAGAAGAATCGGGAAGGGACTGGGTGAACAGGATAGAGCTGAATTGGTAGCATAAAAACAAGTGGGACTAATGGAAAAGGGGGAGGGCTGGAACATGGGGGGAAAGTCTTGAGGTGGTGGAAGAAGGGGTTGGGGGGAAAGGATAAAAATGAAATAGGAACATAAAAAGCGTTAAGAATAGAAAGTAAAAAATTTTAAAGTAAAAGATATATACACAAATTTATGGTATGTTTGTATTTACCGTTTTGACATGAATTTCAAAGCAATGTAAAATCTTAACAATATGATAGTACATATTAAGACGATTCCGTGCATATAAAGAACGTGAAAAACGGAGTTAAAACGAAAAAGATATGAATTTTAGAAGTTCACCTACACAAAAATTATTTTGACAGCTTTTGTTATAAATACCTACTGTCCCGAATTTAAACTGAGTTTTTGAGGGCTCTCGGGTCCGAACCAGCTTAAGTATAAACTACAATGTTACTAAATGGGGGGTTAATCATCATGATTCTTGATAACTTTTATTTATAAATTTTTCCTCTGCACATTTTTTAAAAAATGTGGTTTGCTTGTTAGGAAAAAATAAAAATGAGGTTTTACGAGTGGGTTTTAGGGGTCGTTTTTTGTGACTATAAAAACCATTAAAAAATATATATAGTTTACTTATATTATATTATATATGTTTTTAATTTATAATATTTTTTTATAGAACAATCAAAAAACTATATATATAATATCACCAATATAGATGATAAAAACATTTAAACCAAGGCGTTACCGACAAATAAGTATTTATGGGACATAGTTATATTTTACAAGTACATTATACATGAGTAATTAAATGCAAACGTAACATCTAAACTGTGTGCGACTTAAAAACTTATAACAAAAAAATAACTATGAGGGTTGGTGATATAAATTTCTTCATTATTACATTGTTATATTTATTTTAAATACATCATACTTATACGACCTATAATTAATTAGGTTGCATTCTAGATCATTCGTGACGCTTCACTTTATTGATTTTGCTATAATCAATACACACTTGAGGTGAGTTTATAGCCTCCACTTTACTTGTTTAACAATATTTTACAAATCTTATGGTGATACACGCTTTGTTTTACATTCATTTGGACGCTTAAGTACTTCTTTTAAACGGGTCGGAGTTGCCTAAGTAGCGATAAACCCATTGATGGCCCACTATCATGAGAATGTTAATTACTTGGTGTAAAAGCGTGTGTTATAAATAGATCTATTTGGATTTGACATCCTCGTCCGAGGTATGTCTACTTACTTGTCAAAAACGGACGTATACCATAACGGATTTTGGATGTTTGCGGCGGGGTTTGTTTTTTTTTTAATTTAAACATCTCACGGGTACATTAGTGCATTAATATGTCATACAATACATTGTTGTGCTTTAGTGTCATGAGCTTGGGCAATCTTATATTTAATTTTTGTGATATTGTATGCGTTACATTATTGCACACTTGAAATCTTGTGGTCCAACATTCTATTCTTACCTAAACCTATAAATTCATCAACTTTATGTTAACGTTTTAAAGCATGTTTTTCTCAGGTCAGTAAGTGCATGCTACCTGGATAGTATTTTGGGAAGCACCATTTCAAGTCACACTTTGGAGTCTCATATCACTAAAGATTTACTGCATTACTTTTAGGACACTTGTTATGTATTAAAATCTTTATGTTTTCATATTGGTAAACTATTAAAGCATGGTGCTTTTGTAACAAACTTTGAAATGAAATCAAATGTATCTTTCAAAACGACTCATTTAGAGGTCATTCTCTCATATCTTGTGCAATATATATATGAAGTAACACTCACAGACATATTTCCGCTGCCACCCATTTTGGGGGTGTTATAGATTGGTATCTAGAGCCAAGGTTATAGAGAACTAGGTTGCATGTCTTACCTAGACTATAACCGTTTTCATAAACATTGCATCACATAAAACTTTTCACAAGCATACACACTATTGGACTACACTATGTGCTCACATGATTTATATACGTGTTTACCTTATCTTGTGTATATTTCTACACTTGCCTTATATACTATGCTTATATAAAACCCTGGATTGTCACAGCACTATGACCACACCTCGTCCCACACCTTTTCCTGCTACTACACCATGTGTCGGAGTATTTGCTCTGTTTGTCATCATATCCGATTCTAACGATGAGATTACTACCTTACCCGTTATACCCGCACCACCATCACCAGACCGCACACCAGCTTTGTATGGCTACCCACTAGATTTTAGTAACGACTCATCAAACGAGGATCTTAGTGAGACTGTTGAGTCACTCCATACCCATACTGTTTCGACATTAGTTGTTCATCCACCACCTACCCGATCCCTACCTACTAGCCCTACCTTTGCCAGTCAACCAGGAAAAGAGATCCCGATGCTACTAGGCTACAGAGCAGCCATGAACCGATGGAGAGCTACACCATTATCCACTTAGTATCCACTACTTTCATCAAAGTTACCATCCTCATCTCATAAAAGATCCAGACCACTCTCGCCATCACTACCACCATCAGTACCACCACCACCAGAGCATGTTAAGTCAGTTGGGGATAACATAAAGGCTAGAATCTGGAATCTTGAGAGGCACCTTGGCCCATAGATAGATATATTAGCGTCATTTGTAGCTTCTTTTGGATTGTATCCTACTAAACTTGAGTAGTACTCGGTTGGTAGTGTTTATGAAAAACTTGTACTCTTTTATTGATGTAAAACGATGTATTAAGTATTAACCTACGTTGTTGGTTATGATTATGCTATTTTATGACGTTGATTTATTTATGTCATGGTTGTTTTTATCTTACACCTCTGTATGTCGTGGTCTTACTTTACATATGTGTTGTGATCATTGCGTGTCATGATTTTACCTTGAATGAAATCTCATTATATATTTTATTCCTTGTGATCTTAAGGAAACGATGACAACTACGAATCAAGGGATGAGTTTTGCGGAAATCAAGCAGATTGTAGCCCAGCGAGTGGCTAATGCTATTGAGACTATTGCTATCTATGAGACAAAGACCCGCATGGCTTGCGAGTCAATGAGCCAAACCAAACGACAGGAAGACAAGGTAGCAAGAAAATGCTAGCAACAAGAGGAAGTGGGAGGGTGACTACAAGGGAAGCTCTAGCCAACAACAAAACAAAGAGCCTAAGGTGATTAGAGCACACACTGCCGGGCCAAGCAACAAGAAAGGCTATGCTAGAAATCTACCATTGTGTAACAAGTGCAAGTTTCACCAAACTGGCCCGTGTGTAGCAAAATGTGGCAATTGCAAACGGTTTGCTCATCAAACTAGAGTTTGTAGGACCCTAGTCCCGAGAGCAAAATAAAGGCCCTTAGTGGCAATACAGAAAGCTAAAGTTACCTGTTATGAGTGTGGAATGCTAGGACATTACAAGAGTGATTGTCCAATGTGGAAGTTTTGAAACTGTGTGAACAAGTACTGGAAAGAAAAAGGTCTCGGAGAGTCAAGCGTCGTAGCAAATAATGTTGATGTTTAAGGAGAGACCTTCCCGTATTACCTAGTGAACCCTAAGCGGAAACTTTTTTAGACTCTAATTCCAATAGGAATTTGTGTTGTACTTTCCTTTAAATTTTGTCGTATGTGTGGATGATTTAAATTATCTATCAAACTTATGTTTCGTGAAAACTTCGTTAATTTTACTTTAACTCTCTATTTATTTATACAAGCCACTCCTTAAACTATTATAATCCTTTAAACATTTTTACAACCACTTTATAAACCAATTCACTATCACGTGATAAGCTATCTTACTAATTGTTGATAATTATCTAATTGTCATCAAATGAACTAACATTTTAAACTATTTTACAACCACCTTACAAAATTCTCTTTAACATCAATAATAAATCATTTCACAAACACTTTATAATTTTTACATTATGATAAACTATCTTACCATCATTTAGTAAACTATCATTTTATAAACTATTTTCCTACCATCATATAAACCATTGTGCTACAACCTAATAACTTATTCTATTATCACAATAAAAACTGCTTTACCATCACCTTATGAAAATTTTGCTAACACTTATAAACTATTTCACTGGTATTTTATAAACAAATTTACCATCATATATAAAATAACTCGCTATCATTTTTCGAACTAAGTTGCTTCCATCTCATAAACTATTTTGCTACCGTCTATAAACAAGATTTGCTATTTCCTTATAAACCCGTTTACCATCACTCATAAACTACTCGACTCTTGTTTTGTAAACTAAAAAAAACTATTTTACCATTATTTTATAAACAAAGTTACTATCATTTTCACAGTTTTCTTTCCATCATCTTGTGAACTACCTTCTTGATAATTTACATACTATTTTGCTATCATCTTAAAAACCACGTTACTATCATCTTACAAATCATTTTGTTTGTACTTTAGGGAACTATTTTGTTTTCATCATATAAATTATTTTACTATCACCCCATGAGCTACTTAGCTATTGTCTTATAAACCGTCTTACAGTTATCACTCAAACTATTTTGTTATCATCCTATAAACTACCTTGTTTCCATTTTGTGAATTAAATTATCATACTATAAAAACTACTTTGACACTGCTTTGTGCATAACATTAGTTTGATGAAATTGAGCACTTCATCGGTAGTCGTCAATTATACATAGCCTAATCACCTATGTCTAATTCATGAAGAACCATGTCATGATGGTATTAGTCATCTTAAAACTTTTTTCAAAAGTAATATTCTACTTATATCACCGAAAAGCAAAATTTTTGTGTGCGTACCCATAAAACATGTTTGTCATAGAAAACTGAATTAGTAATCAAAGTAGCTATGTAGACCTTTACACCACCTTACCACATAGGATTGACATCATCTTACACCAAATCCTATGTCGAAAAGTCAAGACGCATCACTAGTCACCCTAGGACGATCCACTAACAAGTTTACTCGCCATTAAGGAATATACCAAATCACCCATTCAACGTCTACGTAATACCATAGAGCCTAGTAGTTGCAACGCCACCATAGGTATAAATTTGTTATCACCCTAGAAAGGAAAATGTTATAACTGACGCTTTAAGCCGAAAGAAACGGATAAGTCCATAAGGAGCCGAACTTTAGTCGCAACAATAAATATTAAACCAACGTCACTAATCTTGAACGCTCAAGTTAAATCAATTTAGAAGGGGAATGCAAATGAGTTACCAAGCGTGGTAACAAAAATAGCGAGATACGTAAATAAAAAGAACAAATAGATTTCTTGTTATAACATTCGTTTATTTCCTTAGAAATAAGATTACATAAAGACAAAAAGAAAATACAAGTTTTATTACAACCCTCCTCTAGCAATAATATATATTACTCCCAAAGTAGATCTACGCCAATAGCTAAGACAATGAGCGGTGCGAGAAGCGCCAGAATTACGACCAGAAACAAAAAATCTTCTCCGTATGAGACGTCGGCCAGATAAATACCGAGTGCTATCGCGCTCGCCATCACCACGATTGTAGTAATATGCAACATTTTGAGAGGTTTGAAGGTGAGAAATTTAAGTGAAAGATTTAGTGTTTTATGGAGAAATGGAGGATGAAAATATGGTATTTAAAGGGGAAATGTAACCGTTGGGTTACTGTTTAGTGTCGTTGGGGGCACTGTTCACGTATAAAAAAAGCTAAATCCTAGATAAATTTGACCCTTTAAAAGCCTAGCTAGAATCGGTCCGTTAGCTTACCAACTCGAATCGCCGAGAGAACTCAGTAATATTCATGACACGTTCCATACCTCAAATCTGGAGAAACGCATGTCCAATGAATCGCTCGTCATACCTATGGAAGAGCTCCAGGTTGACGCAAAGCATTTATCGCTAGTAGAGTTCTCATACAACAACAGTTATCATAATAGCATCAAGGCCGCACCATTTGAGGCACTCTATGGTCGAAAGTGTCAATCACATATTTGCTAGGCCGAGGTCAGATATGTTTAGCTCACTGGCCCAGAAATTATTCACGATACTATCGAGAAGATCATTCAGATAAAAAGCAGAATTCAAGCCGCTCATGATCGTTAGAAGAGTTACGTCGATGTAAGGCATAAGCCATTAGAATTTCAAGTCGGTGACAAAGTCATGTTAAAGGTTTCACCTTGGAAAAGGGGTTATCCGTTTTGGCAAACGGGGAAAGTTGAACCGGAGGTATATTGGACCTTTCAAGGTGTTAGCAAAAGTCGAAACCGTTGCTTACAGACTCGAACTTCCTCAACAATTAAGCATGGTTCATAGCACGTTTTACGTGTCTAATTTGAAGAAGTGTTTGTCTGACGAATCACTCGTAATTCCGTTAGACAAGATCCATATTGATGACAAGTTACATTTCGTAGAAGAACCCGTTGAAATCATGGACCGAGAGGTCAAGCATTTGAAGCAAAGCCGCATTCCCATAATCAAGGTTCGATGGAACTCTAGGAGAGGCCCAGACTTTACGTGGGAATGCGAGGATCAATTTCAGAAGAAGTATCCGCACATGTTCGCAAACCCCGCACCTTCGTCAAATACCACATCTTGAGCTTTGGGGACAAAGCTCTTTTAATGGATGAAGACTTTAACAACTCGCAATTTCAGGTCATTTTACGTCAATAAACTCTCAATTATTTATTTTGATCTTTTACGCATTTACTTTTAATTTCAATCGTTAAGTTAAATCGCGTAAACCAAAAGTCAACAATTAACGTAAACCGACATCAAACAAATAAAAGTTTACGTCAAACAAGTGTTATTATTATTTTTACGAAAATAATTTATAACTATTCATATTTTATTTTTATATGTTACGTAAAATGTTTACGTTTCGCACTTTGGAACCTTTTTGCATGTAGGTAAACAATTTTACCTATCTACACTTAACCAAATACCCACAATTATACCCAATACCCAAAAATTATATCAATACTACACAAAAACCATACCATGGCCGGTTACATATTCAAAACCAACACAAATAATATAAAGTTTGATTTAGAAAACCATATGCTAACTACTAACCTTCTTACAAGTTTTACCAACTTATCTTACACATAAGGACCAAGACCACTCTTTCCCCCATGCTAGCTCTTACAAACTGTACTCCCCCATTAAAAGTATGAATTGTGTAAGTCTTGGTCTCCTAGATATTTTGCATATGTATAGAACTAGTAATAAGTCTTCACACTTCACTCCTTAAAGCAAAAATCAACTCACATATCTCTCTTTGCTCTCTTTGTGGTTCGGCTCCAAAAACAAGAACAAGAAACAAGTTGTTTTGATTTTTCAAGCAAGTATGCAAGTATATTCAAGTGGGTTTAGGATTAGAAACAAACATAAGGGTTTGCATAGGTTTAGATTATGTTCATCTCATCTTTTCATTCACTCAAGGTCCATACAAATCTCTACACTTTCATTTCATTTACATGTTTTTATACATCTTGATTATTTAGTTACATCATCACTTAGTTATATTTTATAAAGTTTTACATGAAAATCAAGAATCATGCATAAACAAGAAAATACATATACATGGTGAAAATGTGTTACAAATTTATTAGAATGCAAGAAAATATTTAATTTGGTATCCTACATGTGTTAGTTAATTTATTTAACAAGTTGATAATTTATTTGCTAGTAAATTAGTTTATAAAAGTTTTGTAAGTTAAATATTGTTCTTAGCATTTTTATAAAATAGAAGTAATATAGTTGGACTAAATTTAGTATACTTTAATTACACAAAAGATGTTGCGTTGATAAATTCAGTGGAGTTGTAGCATAAAAAGGTGAAGTAAAAATTGTAACGTAAAAGCATATATACACAAATTATGGACAATTTGTATTTATTGTTTTGACACGAATTTCTAGGCAAGGTAAAACCTTAAAAATATGATAGTACGTCTTAAGACGATTCCGTGCATATAAAGAACGTGAAAAAACGGAGTTAAAACGAGAAAGATATGAATTTTAGAAGTTTACCAGCACAAAAACTATTTTCACAGCTTTTGTTATAAATAGGACAAAAGCTATAAATGAGTAACATACTTTTTGTTTTTTGCTATTATGAGTAACTTACTTCAAAAAGTATCAACATGAGTAACCTACTTTTAAAAAATCACCAAAATGTGTAACCATTGTTTTTTTCTTGTACACTTCAGCTGGCACCTAGGATGCCATGTGTACAGTTAAAGTCAAAGTCAACACTTTTATTTTTTTAAATTTATTTTTGTTTTTTTATTTTTAATTAAAAAATATAATTTTATTTTAAAATAAAGTAAGAAAAAATTAAAACAAATTATTAATTTTTTTAAATAAAGTAATTTTTAATTTTTCTTTTTTAAATAAAAATTTATAATTGTTTTTTAAAAAAATTCGTACTTTATTTGAAATTTTAAATTACTTTAATTAAAGTAATTTAAAATTTTTAAAAAATTCTTGCGTTAATTAAAGTAATTTTTTATTTTTAAATTTTTTTGTACTTTATTTAAAAAAAAATTCATACTTTATTTAAATTTTTAAATAGTGTAAATAAAAATTTAAAAATTTTTGTTTTAAATTTTTTTCTTACTTTATATAAAAAAATAATATTTTTTTAATTAAAAATTAAAAAAAACAAAAAAAATAAAAAAGTTAACTTTGACTGTACACATGGCATCCTAGGTGGCAACTGAAGTGTATAAAAAAAGTGGTTACACATTTTGGTAACTTTTTAAAGGTAGGTTACTCATATTAATACTTTTTGAAGTAACTTACTCATAGTAGCACAAAACAAAAAGTATGTTACTCATTTATAGCTTTTATCCCTATAAATACCTACTGTCTCGAATTTAAACTGAGTTTTTGAGGGCTTTCGGGTATGAATCGGCTTAAGTATTAAACTACAATGTTACTCGGAATGATATTTTACTAAAAGAATGCATGTTTCCGGGTCTAAAAGTGTACTCCCTCCGTCCCTAAATAAGTGTTCACTACTGACTTTTAAAGTCTTTTTCCATCAACTTTGACTTTAAATTATTTTGTTTGTGTTATATAATACTT